>JANFOE010002397.1:0-102500 GCA_025667525.1 Glebionis coronaria
ACTGAACCCATTAAAGCAATTAAAACAAATATTAAGATTCTTCAAATTAATAATGTGGATTCCCTACTATATACAAACCGATACCTCGAACGGATGCAGTAAAGTTCCTTAAAAGGATGCACTAAAGTATCTGAAACGCATGCACTAAAGTATGTCAACAAATGCAATTAAATAAGTTTGTTCCATAGTCCAAACAAGTCCACGAGGTATCATGTGCATAACCTCTAGAAAAAACTTCTTCTTATAAAATACGTTGACTTTAGATCCACTAAATATATAATGGTTAACTTATATTTCTCAGAGCATATAACAACGAAATTGGTTCGGATGCAAGGGATATCACAAGTTGAGGAGATAAATAGCCGCCTTAGTATAAGCAAACAGATGTCTTACTCTTAACATATGGGTCTCTTAATTTTAAGATACAAACACATGCAGTCACTCTAATAAATACATGATAAGTTAATTATAAAAGTCATGAATATTAAAGATAAGCGGTACATGAATATTACCTGCTCAAGGGTTCAGGCTTCCACTCTCCAAGACATGTGCAATTCTCATCCTCGTTGCTAAGTCCGAAAGAACATCAAAAATTGATATATAGACAGTCCCACAACACAGTCAGCAGATCAAATCTGTAATCGAGTAACTTTGATGATAAAATTATATATTATGAGGCACAGGGGCGGTATCGGAAAAAACTTTCAAGAGGAGGCATAAGTTAAAAGTGAGTAATATGTCGAGTCATGTTAGTAATTAGAACTTTGTTGCTACAATTAAATTCATTTTACATCAAAATTTACATTTTTGGTATTTGTTTGCAAGCGAGAACTAAACTATGCACATATGCAAAAAAAAAAGATGTTTATAAAGAATATTCAAAAAAATAAGTAAATCAGCATTACTCGATTGAATTTGGCAGTTGCCCACGCCCCCATTGTGGTACCGCCTGTGATAAGACATACATCAGTCCCACGTACTATCCTTGAGGACCTAACTAATTTGATATCAGGTTGCGTACAATGGTTGAAAGGAAATTAAGGTTTCAATAGTGGTGGTACTGACGTTGTTGTGGCGTCCGGTAATGGTGGTTTCGGGTGGTAAGTGGTGGTTTCTGATGGTAAATGGCGGTTGTGGTTTACGGTCCGTAATCGATGGTGATGGTGGTTTTGTGATCAGATAATTTTTAAAACAATTGATGGTGATGGTGGTTTCAAAACTGACGATATAATCGATATAACTGATAGTGTGTTTGTGGGTTTTTTTCACATAACGGTGTTTTTAAGAAAAGACTGATGATCAGTTTGTACATTGGCAACTGTAGTCCCTCTATTTACGATTAATTTACATTTTTCACCCTCCGCTTTAAGATGTTGAAAAAGCTATCTTGTAGTTTGTTTTCTAGGTTTTTCACGAAAAAGAAGGTTTTCTCTCGAACCCATCCCTATATATATATATATATATATATATATATATATATATATATATATATATATATATATATATATATATTATATATATATATATATATATATATATATATATATATATATATATATATGTATATATATATATATATATATATATATATATATATATATATATATATATATATATATATATTATATATATATATATATATATATATATATATATATATATATAATATATATATATATATATATATAATATATATATATATATATATATATATATATATATATACATATATACTAGCGTCGTAACCCGCCCAACGGGCGAGGTTGTTTCTTAAACCTTTATTTGAAAGAACACTGCTGGATTTGTTATATTGGTTGACAATTGGACATATAGGGTTTAAATGTTTTTGTTATAAAACAACTAACATTTGATTATGTTTGCTTTGGCCCACCCAACGAACGTATTTTTAAAATGTTTGAGAATATGTTATAGTTGTTGACAGTTGGACATATATTGTTGTTATAACATTGGTTTTTTTATTAAAAGGATATTAACTTTGGTAAGCGTTAGGATTTGTAATATTGAATGAATGTTTTTAGTTCCATATTAATCTTTGTACATACAAAAATATAACTCCCTCGATTACCAATGATGTTTGGATAATGAAACTCTTAAGAATTTATATAATGCATTTTCTTATTAAGTTACATTAAGGTATGTTTATAAGATGTATTATATTTGTACATCTTTTAATTAAAAATATGCGAATATCATTTTCAATTCAATATTAAAAGCATTTACAATCGACATGAAAAAACATTAAAAAAATATATCACATTATATACAAAGTGTTTGTCGCCATAACACACAGATACCTTACAAAACGTATAAAAAATAAAATATAAGAGGATCACTCAAAGAAACGTTATATGATAATCAAGACCCATTTTACTTTGAGAGAAAACAATGATGAACGATGATGCCGAAAAGATGAATAATACAATTATCAATCCTAGCATAACTCATGTAATTCAGCTCACGTTGTTGGACTGATCCAATTATTGGTTTAGATTAGAAGTGGAAAATAGACGGGTTAGGCGGGCACATGCAGGATGCAAAACGGGCGACGAGTTAAATGGGCAACATGCTAAGCGAGCGACAGGCTAAATGGATGCGGACCAAATGGGCGCAAGCAAACGGGCACGGGTTAAAACGGAAAACAAAATATGAAAATGTAAAATAAATAAATAATAATACTTGTTTAAAAGTCGAGAAAAAAACATTAAATATAAAAGATTCACCGAGTGTCCAATTTGGTGTTTTACATATGCCTATTTAGCTCATTTTGTATTTTATATATGTCTATTGAGCTTATCAATAGTAAATAAGTGGGCAAAAAATACACTATTTTTAATAAAAGACTAAACAAATTAACAAAATAGATAAGATTTGAAAAATAGATAAGATTTGGACCAAATTGTTTGTTTACTGGAGCATCTAAAATTGAAAACCAGTTTCAACACATGGGAGAACCAACTATGCTCAATCTCGCAACAAAGTTTAACTCTTGCAGAAAAAAGTAAGTTCTGCTAAGAGAGTAAAAGATTAGAAAATTACTGCTTTTTGGTTAGATAATCATGTAATTAATTTTTCAAAAGTAAGTTCTGCTAAGAGAGTAAAAGCTTGGAAAATTACTGAAGCTGTTTTTTTGGTTAAATAATCATGTAACGGGATTTTTGATGTCCATTTCCTTTACAGCTCAAGTGCTCAACTGTACATAAGATGAGTTTTTTGTTGATCATAAACCTGATCAAAGAACTTCTAATCAACAAGAAAATAAACGACCCCGTAAGATCTTTTGAAAAGTACGTTTGTGTATTACTTTTATCTGTTTGCAGTGTGACTCATTTTTGTTAAAAGAAAACAAAAGGAAAACTATTTTTTGATTTTTTAGGCTTTGGCTCACCCAACAGTAATTAGATTTTTTAAATTATTTGTAGTAACCTAATTTTAAATTAAACACGATTTATTAGTTAAGTAGTTAAAAAAATATCACAGTCATTATAATTAAACTAATATGCTCGTAAAGAGCCATGCTACAAATCATTGAAAACAAAAATTTATAGTTTAAAATAGTATATTTATGTTACATAAGATAATAGGGTGATTCGATAGACGAATCATACCTATTACATCATTGACTTGTCGCTGAGTTAAATCGATCACTCGTTAGAATCTCAACCAGTTTTGCCCAGAATATAGTCATCCTACTACTTCTACTTACTACAAAATCAACATACAAATTATGTTTTTATTAACCTTTTAAAGCATATTTTTTGCTTAAATAAAAGATAATGTAGCACTTATTTAAGCATTATTTATCATGATAAGTATATCATTTTCATCTTGACTTCATCATTCGGGTTCTTCTCATTATTTTTAGATTTTGTAAACTCCTTATGAACTTCAGTTTTATTAACCTTATTGTTATTCTTCACTTCACCTTCATCAACCTGTCCTTCAGGGTTGTTTGCATTGTCACCATATCACTTCCTAGCTATCTAACTATATTCAGATCAATCATTTTTATTGAAAATAAAAAAAAGTATGATAATCTGTCATCCTGGCATAACACAATTCATCCAGCATGTGTCACCTCAAAGTAGGCACCTTACAGAATTTGTACTAACCAAATCCAATAGGTGGGAGGATTTGCTTAACAAAGATAAAGATAGCATTTTCGACGCAAAGCTTTTTCTCTTTCTGACCAAGTAAACAAATTGTCCAACTGTAAGATTAGTAGGAACCAAGTACCTTCGTACATCAATGTGAATTAAGAGAAATAGTTAATATGCAAATACTAAACAAAGCAGGAACCGTTGATAAAAGGATGTACATGTTCATGGTTGTCATGAGGCCTATTGACATTGATTCATCATCAAAGCCGCAGAACCTCTGAGCAACCCAAACGTGTTCTCACCACTGTAGGCCATGTAGAGGATACCATCCTCGTCTTTGTTTTCCTCATAGATAGTAGACATCATTTGCACTGTAATCACATTATACATAATTAATATTAGTGCTAGGGAAATATAAGCACATAAAGCACCAACAGACTTAAAAAGCTTGAAGAATTAGCTATATAATATATATGCAGGTTAAACTTGTCAAATGACTCATCGACGTACAAAGTTTGCTAAAAATAGTTAATAGTGGTAGCATCAATAAACTTCCAATATTTGAAAACGCATAAAAACTTTTATATGATGTCCCATTTTAGTAAAAAGAAACCAAATTAACATAAATAAACTATCTTTAGTGGAACACAAAACAATATATAGAAAAAATAACCTGAAACAATTGTCGGAAACAAAATGCTTGCAACCTGAAACAAAACAGATGGGTACAACATGAATGAGTTTCATACATATATAAGAATAAATAAAGAACCAACTTAGTAGAAGGTAACTTTATAAGTTTTTATGATAGCTTAACAAATTTGTCAACCAAAATCCGAACATTATTTTTTGTACATGATAGCTTATGTTTATAAAGTACTGGTCTTCCTAGATCCATTTGTTTTGATGAAACCAAAACATTCACCTTCTTGAAATGAGAAATTCAACTATGTCACCAACGTAGGGGTGGAAATTTGCTTGCTGTTGAAGACACAATTAAGCTATTCCTAAACTCCCCTATAAATACAAACTACTGTGACAAAATCAAAATGAGAATTGTAAATAGTACTTGCCATTTTGAAAGACTACATCCAATTATAAACAAAACTACGTGCCTATATCTAGCTCATTGAAATTGAGTACAAAAACCATGTGTGTCAGACCTCATAGAGTTGAAGCTAATCCATCCCTATCTTTTATACAACTGGTAAACTAAATGACACATGTCTGATTCAGTAAAGATATCTAATTGTCATTTTGTTTCTTCTGATGCGACAACATTTGATGAAAAAAATTGATTTTTTTATACTACATACCGTGGTTCTCATATTGACATTCTAGAATGCATCGTTTTAAGCAATTCTAACCTAAAAAGCACACTTCTAACGTGCTACTTCCTATACTCTTGCTTTCTCTTTAGGGCGTCTTGAAGTCTTATCAGCATAGCTGCAAAAAAGAATAAAAAAAAAATTGATCATAATGGGTGTTTGGCATTTCTTATAACAGCAACCAAACACCCCTTTTGCAGCAGAAGGGGTTTTTAGCTACTGTTATAACAGCAGCCAAACACCTATTTTTCAGCAAAAGGGGCTAAGGTTTTGAGGCATTCTCGTTATGATTGATTGTCTTTAAATAACCTGATCTAAAAAGATGGGGTTTGATAAAGTGGGGTTCGATAGATACGCGCTTTCGGGTACTCAAGTCTAATCCCTCCTGCACTACAAATAACTTAATTTACCCAACCACCCTCTACATATATCAAATATAAGAAAAAGGCAAACCTTACATGTTAATTGTATGAGAGAAATTCAGAACCTGAATCACAATACAAAAAAGGTCTGACAGCACTAATCATTAAGGAAATCAGTAATCAAAATGCAGAAACATGTTTTTATTGATCACTTCCGGCAGGAACGAATGGTGAACCTGGACTAATGTTGTAAGTCCAAAACTTCTAATTATAATTGATATACAAGAAGATGATGTACCCCTGTTGCATTTATATTGATTTCTTACATTTATTCCTGTTGTTTTTTATATCGTTTAGCATATCAACAGATGTACTACTTAACATACTTATACATATAGCAGTCATTTACTAAATATAGAAATAAAAGAAAATATGGCTCAAAGTATTGGTAATTACAGTTATTAGTAGAGCAAGGCGGTCCCTTTCTTCCAGATATCGAGGCATTCTTCGAGACAATATCTTTAATGTGCTCTCCAGAAATATCAATGTCAGACCCTGGTAACAGAAGTACCATTAAGGGGATTAGCAACTTACAGGAACAAAAAAAATAGTATAGTTATTCATACAAATCTATTATCTACCACAATTATTAAACTCTTATGCTAAAAAACAGACCAAATTTGACAATCTTTAAACTCTTATGCTAAAAAAAAGAATCAAGATTATAACCTGCAGTGTTATTCATACAAATCTATTATCTACCACAATTATTCAAAGGTCTATATACATTTGATCAGAGTGTAACACTAAAACTACCAGAAGCACGTACTCCACTTAAAAGAGTCTTTTGGCTTTGGCTATAGCCATCTCAGCTTCACCTTCATTTAACTTTCTTCTCCATCCTTCATTTAAAGTTCACCCTACAATAATTAAACATATATAAAAATAAAACAATATGAAATTCAAACAGGTTGTACATGTAAATTGCATCAAACATGAGCTAGGGTGGCGTTTGGATTTGCTTATCTAAACAACCTTAACTACTTAAAAAGTAAGTTGATAATGTTTTGGGGCGGCTAAGTACTTAATATTGCAGGTGAGTCATAACCAGCCAATTTTAGCTCACTCTTACAGCCTGACGCGTTCTGAATTGTGACCCACCCACCCATATTCTCTGCATTTATAACAATGCCTTCTTTATTAGAGTTGTCTTCTTATGAAGTGTTCCTTTTCCTTATTTTATGGGGTGAAAATAGTGAAAATGTATAGAAGGCCGAAGTATCAGAATGGTACATTTCACTTTGAAAACCACATTATGCTAATGTTGACATGGAAATAAAAAAAATCGATTTGTCAATTTCTGGTGCAGGATATTATAGAGTGGGAAGAAGATGCTGATGAGTATATACAAAAGAACCTCCTATCTGAATTGGTGTAAACTTTTTACTGTTTTTTTTGCATGTCATGTTGATATTAAAGATTTTTTTGCCAAGTTGCTTTTATTTTGTAGGAAGAAATTTCAGGATTGAGAGATGACTTGTTCACAGGATAACAAATACATATAATAAAACAAATAAGCAATTACAATACCTGATACATTCAAGCATTGCCTGCGCCCCCACTACCAAGACCAAAACATTCACCGCACAATCACTCACACTTCCTCCACTACCGCTATTAAGTCTTATTAGATTTTCTGATATTACCGATCAAGAGCATTCAGAGATTTGCAACCTGCAACCTGCAAAAAAAGAGCATGGGTTAACGGGCCAGCTATTTAACCTAAGTCAAACACCAAATGGGTCAGATCATGTCATTGATATATTGTGGACATATCACCACTGAACTCGCCTAATCAGTTAGTTGGTGTTCTTTCCAACCGCCACAAGCTTACTTTCTGGCAACCTTCGCCAGATTTAGGTAGCCTATGCAACCGTTTGGTGCTGACCGCCGTAATCGCCTTTAAACATATGTAAACTGAATAGACGAGTTTAATATCAATGCCAAAATTATTTCTTAATGCTTCTCACACGTAGTTTGACAATTTTTTATAAGCAATACTGACCCGTTTACCGATGTATATTTTAATATAGGTCCAACTTTTGGTCTTTTTAATTACCCATTTGACCCACTGTGTATCAAACATTTGATAGACTGACCCATTAATATGTAAAGTTGTAAACCATACTGACCTATCTCTTGCTAATGGACTACACACACACGACCAAATCCTCTTCCAGCCGCCCTATGATTGTGCACATGAAAACATTGTTCAGAACATATTAAGTATATTCCTTACATGCAGGAAACAGGTGATATAATTAGAAACGCAGGGTTGGTCGATTATAAAGGGTAGCTTCTAAGTGTTCTTGGCTATAATATGTTAAATTCCAAAATATAGGCATAGAACTGTGGTGAAATAGATACCTCTGGTTTTGTCTTCTCTATCTCTAATATGTCGGGTGTGTGCGTGATCCCATTTGCAACTAAATTAGAAACACAAAAGGGAAGGATATAACCCATATAAATGGAATGATTGTTTAAGAAGGTTAACATATTTTTTTTTTGTCAAAAGGCAGGTTTTGATTTCTCAGTTATAAATGGAGATCATTGGAAATTGTTACAATAGGAGGATTAGGAATATAGGCTGATATTGATTAGCCAAATAATATTATACTTGTACGTAAGCAAAAAGAAGAAAGAAAAAACAAAAAAAGTAGATAGTTGCGAATTTCAGAGTAAAATAGCTACAAGTAAACACTAAAAAACAAGATTATTACTTATAAACAACATAAGGAAACGTTTTCCTATCTGCAATGATTTCAACAAAAGTAATGGAATCGGGCAAAGTATTTTCACCTTCAATCGGTGTGAAAGTTAAAATTGCATAAAAAAACATGCCTGCAACAACTCCTCGAACTGGTTATTATGACCTGATAATAGAACCTTTTGCAATAATAGTGATTGTATCACGTAAAGTATTTTTAGCTTTTGTTGAAAGAAGAATACCACCATTTCGCCTTCCTTGGGGATGTGACCGGAAGCCAATCTTAGATTTGTTTCTGCGTTTCAGTTCTAGTATCAACCTATTTTACAATAAAGACCATATAAATGATGTATCAATGCTAGTGCCGCATCAGGGATCTGCGACAACAGTCTAATACGTTTCAGCTCATCCCCAACGGTGTTGGTGTTCTGAAAATCAACATATGTTAGTTAATCGTCCTGAAATAAATAATTGTAAGAAATCTCTAGCTGATTTTGCTAAACATTTTATATGAATATAAAAAGTTAAACTTGTAGAGATTTCATCAAGTGATTAACAGGTGAAGCATGCCTTGTTGGAGCCATATGGATTGAAGCAAGGTCAGTTATGAAGCCATTGTTCATTTTGAACCAAGTGTCTTCATCAGCAACATCACTAAATTTGCCTGGAAGGGGGCTATATTGTATTTGTTTAAAATTAGGGGTGCTAAAAGCATCTCCCTGTTGTGCGCTACACGAATCACTAGTTTAATAATATTCCACCTATTCAGAATCCATGAGTTGTAGAGCACTGCTTACCTGGGCTGTAATTCTTTCTCTATGTGATTTTCTCTCCTCCTCCAATTCCATAGCAAGCTTTTCTCGCTCAAGCTCATACTGATAAATGCAAGACC
Organism: Glebionis coronaria; assembly: GCA_025667525.1. Lineage (NCBI taxonomy): Eukaryota > Viridiplantae > Streptophyta > Magnoliopsida > Asterales > Asteraceae > Glebionis > Glebionis coronaria. The sequence goes on from JANFOE010002397.1 coordinate 9,468, forward strand.
GCATAGAAAAGCAATATAAACATTCATTTTCTTTCATATAAATATTAAAATATGGAATAACCAGCCAAATACGTGAAACTTATATCGTCGTTGCTAAGGCTTTGCACTTTGTCCTTGCTGCAGAAAGTTCTTATACCAATTTTTCATGATTATGAAGCAGTAGAGGTAGGCGAATTATTAGCAGTATCGGGTTACATAGCTACTATCACTACGGAATACTCACACCCGACAAGTAAACCATACGGGTTTGAGCCCATGTCTACAAGGTCGGCTCGAACAGATGATGATTTCACGGCCTGTCTCTCAATGTGAACAATCTGGCCCACAATGGAGGTGGGACGGTTTTGTTTCTGCATCTTCTAAAATTGTCTCAATATCTGTGATTCCAGCAAGTTGTTTGTGGCATCAAATTGGTTTAATTCTGTGGTTTGGCGGTGGATATATCATATACAAGAACTAATGTCAGACAAATATAGATGTCATATCAAATGCAGGGAAATTTTCATTTGATAGAATATAGTCAAGGTAATATGCATTTGGTTTGGATATCACAGTAGTCTTGAGGCATACATATGTAAAGCTACCAACCATCGTAGTTCTTATTTGAAATGATTCAAATTAACCAATTTATATACCTGTGTTCAAACTTCATAAGTTACATGCTCACGGCCATACGGAAACTGTCACCAACGCATGTACAACCGCTCACAGCATATAGAAAACTTACGGCCATACAGTAACTTTGTCATCAACGCATTTACATCAGCTCACTGCATATAGAAATTCATAGGTTAATATAGGTTATGTTCACTGTGATCTTGTACAACAGCTCACTGTATACATAAAATTTAATGACGCTTACATACCCTCTATACTGTTCTCCTTGTGATCTTGAATAAACCAATAATATGAAATTTTGAAATGAGATATAACATAGATTAAATTGGAAAATACAACCGAAGAATGACATAAATAGTATTAAGTACCTTATTATATGAAAATATGCCAAGCATGTATTGCTGGGAACATCAATGATGGGGACCCTAAGGATTTTCATTAATGTTGGACCGTGGGTGGGTTTTCTCTTCTCAAATTTCTTTAAAAATGTTTGAGAGTGATGCTACAAAGTCCAAACTCACCCGATAAAGAGTGGATTCTTTCCATTTGGTCGTCATAAGCCAATGAGGAAACTGTTTTTCAGGTTTTTTGTGGTTCTTTTTCCCATTACTGACGCCATTTGATGGGAACTTGTCATGAATCTTGTATTGCTAATAGCATGCTTATTGCTTGAGAAAGCCTCCGATATCAGATAAGCCAATCCAACGGTCGTAATTAGGTGTTGAAGAATTTAGATCCCGTGAAGATGATTATGAAGAATCAAAAGATGGTGAGTGTCACCTCTCCGGGTTTTAGCCTAATAACAAAAGAAGCAGCACTATATAGAATGAAATATTGCACATTATTACTTACACGATTTTATAAAAAAATTGCAAATAATAAACAGAGAATGGTCAGCACCCTAGGAACCAGGAACACTGTTTAGAGTGTTGGCCAGTGTCTCTGTTTCAAATCGTCAATTGTGGAAACACTGCAAACATAAATATTAGCAGAAGGTTTAACCCGATTGAATTTTACTTGACTATTGCTGAAAAACTAACCTGTCAGGATAATCTACAAAGATCTCAAAATGTTTGGCGATTCTTAAATCTTGTAAAGTTTTATAAGCAAACTACTCTAATCACAACTGCCATCTAATATTTTCTTCAGATGGTGGCTTATCACCTGATGATACAAAATAGTTGTAGAAAACCATAGTTATTGTGCGAAGTTAGAATGTTTGGGGTTAGTATCTGTGAGCACGATGAGAAAAAATAAGTACCACCTTATCGATGAAATACAAAGCTTTTGTATAATCGCCTGAATCAAAGAGGCTGTTGACCGAACCTAAAGTACTTTGTGAAACTGAGAAAGCTCTTTCTCCGCAGCTGAATTTATAGTTTTCATTCAAGTAAGCTTTTTATAGCTCTTCTTAGATTCCTCATATCTATATTAGAAAAAGACCAATTAACATTAAAGTCCAAATTGTGCTAATATGACGGCTGTACATAAAATATGATTACACCGAATATAACCTTATATTGATTTGTAAAACTTGCACTTTGTATTTGGATCAGCCCCTACAGTCAACAAATGAAGAATGTAGAAATTAGCACGAAACACAAACCCTAAGAAAAATGTTGTACGGTTTAAGGGTGAGGCTCGATGATTTGACTTGACTAATTTCTATATCAGGATATCTGAAGGGTTGGTCCCCGTTTTATAGCCAATGGTGAGTTGTAGGTTTTCACTTATCAGTTTTTAGTAACATTATAACACCTAATGGGCTACAAATTTTTAAGAAAAACTTCAAATTTTGGTAGGTAAATCAATACGAAAACATATGGTTCATGTTCATAAGAAAAAACCAATCTTCAAAAATGGACCATAGATTGAGCTGCACAAAAGATTAAACTGCGCGTATTATTCTATTTGTTTCGTTTTGAGGCCTCTTCGTATTCATGTATTTTCTTAAACAAATAAATTATCTTACATGTTCTTGCCACAACTGATCTAACTTAGTTAATCTATCTTTCCAATTTCATCTGTTTCTGACTGAATTAACATGTAAATTGTGATTGTAGAAAACCTTTTGATATGCACATCAGCAAGCAGAAAGATGTCATTTAGCCTTCCATAATTTGACCTAATCTACCAAAAGAAATGTTCTTGGTTCAAATGATATTTCAGAGTCCTCGTTATAGATACCTGTAACTAATGTGTCGCCTTCTACCACACTTGGATTTGAAAAAAATTATGTGCCATCCCTCACTTAAAGAGTGCTGAAGTTTAATGTTCACATTAAGTTAATTATAAAAAAAGGGCTCTCTGGACAGATCTACATGTCCCTGAATATACAAAGTTCTTTTTTACCTTTAATAAAAAAAGAGGGTGCTCGGGCTTATGTTTTAGGAGTGATTATCTGGTTAGTATGGCGAGTTTATCAACGTTTTCCTTTTTAATATGCTCTAGAACCTTCACTTCATAGCTCTTAGCGCTCATAGCATTGTTTAAAGTATCTCTTTGACTGACGAAACGTGAGAAGATCAATGAATAAAATTGATAATACCTCCAAGTATGGGTGACAGATTCGACCCATTTACACATGAATGTGCAAATTTGGGTTATGTTTTATCTCAGACGGGTAAAAAAACACAGAAACGTCTAGCAAAGGCGCAAATTGGTCACCTATCTTGTTACCTATAGAAGAGATTCTAATACCAAGCCCACTGATATATACCAGTATTAAACTTAGATTACAAAATACTTGAAATAAATAAAGGTGGGTTTGGTTAGAATTCTTACTTATGTAACTCTTTCAGCTTTGCGTTGAGCTTTTCACGTTCCTTGTAACGTGTTTGTCCAGTTTTCATTAATAAAGGGGCGTTTTCGCTTTCACTTTCTGATTTTGGCGATCTTCTTAAACCCATTTGTGGGTTTCTGCCATATGAATGATAATTCTCCAATTATTTTAGCTCCGAGATTTGGGAAATTCTCACACCCAGGCAATGACTCTACGCTTCCTTCTGCAACAATCTGTTTTTGTCTGAAAACTCATCAAATGTGTATCTTTTCCACTTTTCTTTAGCTGTTTCAGTGCACCTTTGAGACTCTCGATGCACCTCCATTAGGGGGAAAGGAATAATGGAATAATTAACTTCTACTAATACAATATCAAGTTCAGAACAAATTTCATTTACTGAGTAGTCGCAAAGTAACAATAAAGAAAATGAATGTCCATCGAATTAAAAAGAAAACTTATTGTATCCCAACACACGTTATGCCAACAGTGTGCCAAAAGTCTATGTGTGGTCTTGCAAACAATCGATTTAATATGATAACTGACCAACTAATATATGATTGATATATCTGGTGTGAGGTTCATCCCTAATACGTTAAACAAAATCATATACTTAAAGTTCAGCAAGCAAAGAAAAGGGGTGTAAAAATTGTTCCAAGAGTGATTCATAAGTGAAACATAATTGAGCCTGGAGCTCGAGGTCCTAAACCCCCTTCGATAGGGCCAATCAATCAACTGAACATCTATGCTCCATCAGCTTCTCTCAAATAATTGATACTACTTATGTTACAAAAAGACAAAAGCTATCCATTGACAGTGATTTTACTTTCAAAAGTTCTAATTTAGTACCACTAATAGTAATTAGAGGTGGTGTCTGTTCTAACACAAACTTAATGCAAATACATGTGCTTAGGGGATGTTTGTATGTGCTCTTTACTGTGATTATTAGATATCCGAAATCAAGTAATAAACTGGAAAGGTTAGAGAGGACTGGTATTATGTTATATCAAGGTGCTTATTAACAGAAAAATAAGCAAAAACCAACCTACCTGCTTAATTTTAAGTAAAATAAACCCAAATAAAATAAAATACATACCTCCCTCATTTATAATCTTGGTCACACGTGATGATTCACCTGGATAAATTTATAAATTTTGAACCTGAATAGACAGACACTGTCACTTGGACTCTTGCTCACGGGTAATGATTCATTTCGATTGGTCAATTGAGAGGATCTCCTTCAGGCAGACGTGCTCAACTGATTCATATGTTTTTTGGAATTAGGGGTGACATACCATTAATAAGAGAAAAATAATAAGATTAAAATTGGATCAAACAACAAACATCTTTGTTCGAATGTTATTACTAAAAAAACGAATAATTTTCGTCAGTTTTTTGTTCTAATGTTTTTTGAATGGATCGACCCACGTAATTGTTAAGTTACAATTGGATCTGATTCAAACATAGATCAACTGTTTTTATGTTTTTGGGATTAGGGTTTAAATCCATTAATTAGGGAATATTAATTAGGGTTTTTAAAAAAACCTTAATTGTATGAAACAACAAAGATAAAACTTCGAATGTTTTTATTAACAAAGATCAAAGAAAGAATAATTTTGATCAGCTTTTTTGAATTAATATTTAAATCTCGTTGATAAGAGAAAAATGGAAGCTTTGTGTGGTTTTTTCACACCGTAGCTATGAGAAAAAAATGAGCAAAAAAAAATTATACCATTATTTATACCCGCGGTTTCATAACGCGATATCGTCAAATGATATCGTCATCTTCCATCATCTTCGTGTATCTTCATGTGTCTGAAACAAAATACACAAAAACAAATCAAACCACTAAAACACATATGTTTCTTATAACATAAATGTTTCTATAACAATAAAACACATATGTTTTTTTAAACAACGATAAAGAAATCATACTTAAACATACATGTTTCTTATAACGTAAAACAAACATGTTTCATACTTTCTAAACATACATGTTCGAGGTATGTTTCAGATGCATACTCTTTTTTTACAAATCTTATACACATTAAAAAAACATACATGTTTTTTATAATGTAAAATATACGTATTTCACACTTTCTGAAACATACATGTTTCTTGTTTTCTTATTAGCCAAAACACTAACGTATTCAACTCTTATCATTGACAGAAACATATATGTCTGCGAAAAACATATATGTCTGCGAATAACATGTATGTTTGCGAAAAACATGTATGTTTACGAAAAACATGTATGTTTGCGAAAAACATATATGTCTGCGAAAAACATATATGTCTGCGAAAAACATGTATGTCTGCGAAAAATATGTATGTTTGCGAAAAACATATACGTCTACGAAAAACATGTATGTTTGCGAAAAACATGTATGTTTGCGAAAAAAATGTATGTTTGCAAAAAACATGTATGTCTAACATATCAATGATGGGCAATCTAATCCTTAACACCAAGTTCAACCGTAGGAAATTGGCAATAAAATTACCATCATCCGTAAAAAAACATGTATTTTTAGCTCGATAAATTACGACAAATTTAACTTCTCACCTTGTTCTGCTCGATGCTTCCGCTGCCTCAACATCGTCTGTAAAAAACCATCACTATAAACCGCAACACAACTCACCTTCGTCAAACCTGTTGTATCACGGTAACCGCACGCATCCGCCGCCTAATCTCCGTCATTGCCGCCACCCGTCAAGACACTACACCGTTCACCGAATCACCACTCGCCTTCGTCAACCTAACCCTCCGAATCACTCTTCCATATCTCGGTCGAGGTTTCATTAAAAAACATATCTATAAGTCAAAAGAACAAATCAAAAAGAACAAATCAAACTAGTGAAGACGTTCACGATAATAAAGTAAGTAATTAAATTCGAAATACGAGATGGTTCCTTACCTAAATCTAAGATATGAGATTCAATATAAATTAAAAAAATCAAACCTCCAATCAGTGTAGATGGTAGATCCGAAATACGGTATCCATCGTGTTGGATCTGACTGCCGTCTTCACATCCGTTCGAATCTGATCAAACATTGAATATGATGGATGATGTTTCGTTTTTACAATTGATCTGATCACACATCGAAAACTGAAACACATCCTTCCAGAGGGGTTGGTTATAATGGATTCGCACACAGTAGGGTTGAGAGGAAAAAGGGTGCCGACGGTTGTTTTCTGATTGATAGATCTGGAAAAGAAACTTTAGGTGGTTTTATTATAAAAAAGGTATCTAGCATTATTTTAGGGATAATATAAAACCCCAAATTGCCCTTTCAGCTTTAAAATTATTAATTTTATCTTTTCTTTAATTACATAACTGCCATCCTGCATTAATATGTTATACATCATGCTTTATTAAGAGTAAAAAAGATGGTTCTGCAAGTTTTGTCACTTAAATGAGTCTGCAAATAAAGTTACACTATATATATCTCTATATTATATATAGGTATAACTATGACTTGATACCACACCTCTAATCCCAGTCATATGTGACATGGCACTTCTAAACCAATAGGATTTGTTTGTTGGCTAAAAAATCTCAAAAAACCCCGAAAATCAGTGTACGAAAACGCAATTTTCTAAAAAGCGGCATTTTGATACCGCAGCTATATACAGTAGGTTTAAAGTCATTTTTTATTTTTCACAACCCACATACGGCAAAAACCCACACACACCTAGCAACTTCACATCCATTTTTTCGATCCCACGTCCATAAAAACCCTTTCAATCATTGAATCAGGTAAATAAGCTTTTGTTGTTTGAACGAATCCAACCATTATTTATGAATTCCTAATCTTCAAACGACTACAATCCCTTTTTCAAAACCCTAATCTTCAAACAAAAAATTAATCAAGGTACACTGATTCGATTAATTAATTAATTAGTTAGGGTTTTGCTATTTGATTGTGTTTGTGGTAACTAATATCTTCGAATCAGATTAATTAGGGTTTTGTATTAATTAATCAGGGTTGTTTTTGTTTTGCTATTTGATTGTTTTTGTTTTTGTGTAATTTAATTAATGAATTCCTGTTAGTTTGATGATATTTAATTTTTATGTTAATAGGGAAAAGATGAGCAGCAGGTCTAGCGTTTCAAATTCAATTGTTTTTTCCTGATCAAGGTCCTACAAGAAAAGCTATAATATCTTTGAATCAGATTAGATGTAAAAAGAAAACAATTCTGTATGATAAATGCCATCAAACATCATTTGTACTATAGTCAGCTTTTCTTGCCAGTTGCCTCGGCTGGTCACGCTACTGATCCCGTGAAATTTGGTAAAAAAATCGTTGAATTTGGGTTGGCTAAGATGATGGTGAAGAAAAGTGAGTCAGTTTTAATGGTTGCTGGATCTTATGGTTACATTGCCCTTGGTAAGTTTAATAGGTCACATATTTTGTTCTCCTTAGCAGGTTAACTAACGAGTATTTATTTACTTTATTACAGAATATGGGTATACATTAAAGGTCCATGCAAAGAGTGACATATACAGCTACGAAGTAGTACTAATGGAACTCAAAACAAGGAAGAGCCGATAGAACCAGAATTTGGTGATTCAGTGGATATTGTTGAATGGGTCAAGACTTTTGGTTTCTGAATCTGGTTTTCAAGAACTGCATTTGAACTCATAATATTTCAAGGGGTAAACACTATCTGTTGGACTATAGAGTAGGTTTTTTTGTTTCTGAATCTGGTTTTCCTGAACTGTATTTGAACGCATAATCATCTTGCTTCATATCTCGCATTTGCAGCGGGAACGAGATTGGCTGCAACGTGTGCCCTTTGCATCTTTGCCAGCATTGTCCAAGGATGATCGTTTAGGCGCTTCCTAAAATGCAGTAGTAGATCCCTTAAATGTATAAAATAATACTTAGAATTTTATGAAATAGATGACATTTTATTTCAGATTTGTATTTGGTATATTGGTCGTACCTTTGTATCAAATCTTTAGCTAAGCCTTCTAAGTCAGAGTGCCACCAGTCAGAATAGGCCCAACTAATAGAAACCTACAAATAATAGAAAGCACAAAGACCTCGGTACCCTGATGTTATGAGGTTTTCAAAACCTGGTGAGAAAATGACTTACAAAATTGACAGCCATGGTAAAATTCACAACTTAAGTTATTTTATCCTTCCAGTTAACATTTCCACCCACAATTTAGATTAAGTTGATGAGAATTTTTTTAGCTCATCTGATATTTAAAAGAGAACATTGAGCACATGGTTAATCAAGTCCATGAGAAACATGTGTGTCAATAATATTTAATGTCCGCTTTTTCTCTACTCATTTGCATCATTGCAGCAAGTATGTCATCGTGACTTGATGTTAGAAAACACATTCATAGATGGAATCCCTTCTCCCTTATTAAAGCTATATGTGATTTTGGGTACTCCAAGGTAGAAATTCTCGTGATCTTGATTGTTTTCTCAGATCGTGATTATGTAGTTCTGTTTCTATTGTTTACAATCTGATTTCTTTTTCATGTATTGCAGTCCTATGTGCTGCATTTACAGCCTAAATCAAGAGTTGGAACACCAACATACATTTCTACTGAAGTGTTAGCCAGGCAAGAATACAGTGGGAAGGTAACAATTCCATAAATGGGGTTGTTAAATCATAAATGAAGTCGATAAATGATTATTTCCATTTAAATATCAGCTATGAAAGAAAGGGGCAATCTTCAGAACTTACAGCTATTGATTTCTTTGTGAGTAACCACATCTAATTACTGCCACATCGTGCTTTCAATCCTGGCTGTTGATTACCCCGTTGGTTAGGTCTCATGTTAACGTATCTAATATTGGTAGTTTATGCAAATAATCATGCATATAGACATATTCATTTACATAAACTTTTTGTTCCTTTACAGCTTCTTTACAAAGATCAATGAGAGTATCAACGTGGTCTTCCAACACTAAGAATTTGTTCAATGACAGTGATGCATTTTTACCACCACCGCCAGGAAAAATTGCTATTCCATCATCACCGCCACGATCATCCCCTCAGCCACCACCACCACCACCACCAATTTGTTCAATACCACCTCTAGCTCCAGCATCTCCACCACCACCACGGCCTTCAAAAGCACCACCAGCGCCACCACCAAATCCTGGTCATCCCCCTCCAGCGAATGCAAGTAACACAAAAAAACTGTCTGCTTCTAGTAGTCCAAAGCATACGGCGAATAAGGAGGAAAACAAAGAAACTGGTGATTTTGATATTGCAAGAACAAAGCTAAAACCGTTTTTCTGAGACAAAGTGAACGTTGTTCAAGGCCGTTCAATGGTCTGGCACCATCTTATACATGGATCATTTTAGTAAGATTTTGTGTGAGGCTACTGTTACTTTCTGCATTTTGTTTTACACATGCTCACAAGTATTGTTAATGAATAGATTTGATGAGGAGACGATGGTAGGTCTATTTGGTTACGTGGATGCTCAAAATAAGAAAGAACGTGCAAAGATTGATGTAAACTTACAAACACCAACCAAGTTCGTTCAACTCATTAAGGTTAAAAAAATATCAGCTCTCAGATCGTTCCCTTGTTTACCATGTCTGCTTTCAAGTTGAGTACTTCCCGCTGGAGATTGTCCATGATCACATCATTAGTCCTCATGTAGGTTCCAATATCTTAAGGTAATGCGGTGGGTTGGTTGGGAGGAGCATTGTAGGCGGGTGGTTGATAAGCAGGTTGTTGGTAAACTTGGTTGTTTCTTTGAGGTGGATATGGTTGTTTGTGAGGTGGTATGTATGGTGCATGAGGTTGTTGTTGAGGAGGGCGATTGAGGTTTTGTTGTTGGTTTGGGTTGTTAGGAGGAAAACCGGGCGGGGAAAGAAAGTTGTTAGAGCGGTAGCTAAGCAAGTTGCGGTCACCTTGAGGACGAGCTTGATAAGCGGCCGGAGGATAGGTACCGTATGCTGCATTCACATTCTCAGATGGATAGTCTTGGGTGGCGGTACAAGTGGTGTAAGAGTAAGGACCCCCGCATATCTCACATGGTTGGCTAACAGCATTGACTTGAGCGTCGTAAGCGTTTTTAGCGTTGATGTTGTTGGTATTGCTAGCGGTTTGGGTAGCAAGCGATTCAAGAAGCGCAGTGATTTTGTCAAGTCGCTTGTCGTTGTCACTAGTACTAGCACTAGCGACATTGGTCCACACACTCTTGGTTTGCACACGAGACTTATTCTCAATGATATCCCAAGCGGCATTGGAAGTCTTAACCAAAATATTACCCCCCGAGGCACTGTTTAGTAAATCTTGGTCATTCATGCTTAAACCATTATAAAAAGTATTAATTTGGTGCACTTTGGTAAAACCATGTTGTGGGCATTTTCTCAAAAGGTCTTTAAAATGGTCCCAAGATTCACTAAACGACTCATCGTACTTTTGTTCAAAATTAATGATTTCATTCCGCAAAGCGGTAGTACGAGAGGGTGGGAAAAAGTAGTTGATAAACTTGGTCTCCAAATCCGTCCACGTCAGAATACTTTGTGGCGGTTCCTTTGCAAGACAATGCCGGGCTTGTCCCTCTAGGGAGAAAGGAAAAAGTTGTAATCGGATTACCTCTTGTGGAACACCATTGAATTTGACCGTATTCGTGAGTTGCAAGAATCTCTTGATGTGGTCATGTGGATCATCAATGGTACGCCCCAAGAATGGTTGAGCAGAGACCATCTGGATAAAACCGGATTTGAGCTCAAAGTTGTTGGCTGCAATCGCGTGTATGACAATTGGATCATGTTACCGTCTACATGTGCTTGCAGAAGTTCAATCATCGGGCGATTGTCCGGTAGAGGCTCATTGTTGTTGTTATTATTGTTGTTGAGAGGTGGATTGTTATTGTTTTGAGGTGGGTTATTATTTTTGTTTTGTACACCGGCCATGTCTAAGTCTTCGAGAGGCTCGGGCTCTTGATAAGACGTTGATCGTGTACGCATGCACCTGCAAAAGAACTAACAAGGCAAAAACAAAGCAGAAATATTTTTGGTTTTTATGTTTTTTTAATTAATTTTTTTTTTGTATTTTTGAAGGTTTTATATTTTTTAAGGTTTTTGAAAATTTTTGTGAAAAAGTAACGTTCACGGTGAACGGATCCCAAAATCCAAGTTCTCACAAAAAACTGGTAATCTTAATGAGAAGAGCCGGCAGCGGCGCCATTTGATACTCTTGTTTTCATTAGGTTCAGATTAGTTCTCGGAATCTCCTCGAATTGATCACAGCTAAAAGTGGAATGATTTGTTTTTGGTGACAAATAGGTGGTTTGGTTTTCTATTCTATTGAAAAGATAAATGAATGAAGTAATGAAATAAAGCTTGAAGTTAATTTAAACTATTAAATGATAAAGCAGAAAAATAACCTTACTGAAGAAATGATCATGCGGAATAATTGATTCTATCCGGAATAAAAATGGGCTACTCGGAATATCTTGTCTATGCGGAATAAAAATGGGCTACTTGGAAAAAGGAGGCTATGCGGAATAACAAGTTCTATGCGGAATAAAGGACTATGCGAAATATTAACCACTCGAAATAAAAAATGCTATTCGGAATAAATACCATACGGAATATAAGACTATGCGGAAAAGAAGGCTATCCGGAATATTTTGATCATGCGGAAAAGAAGCTATCCGGAATATTTTGACCATGCGGAAAAGAAGGCTATCCGGAATACTAGTGCTATGCGGAATAATAAATATTCCGAGTAAAGGAAAAGGTAAAAGCCTATCCGGAATATGTAAAAATTCCGAATAAGGGACGAAGCAAGATGACTATGCGGAATAATTAGGAATAAAGATGGTTATGCTGAATATCTGGCTATGCGGAATGTTCAGGGTATGAAGAACAGTAACACAGCGATAAAACAGGGGAACACGAATTTGCCTAAAATCAACCAAGGTTTTAACCAAATCTTAACCAAAACTAATAGCAATTCATCTACTAACCATAAACAACAAATCCCAATCATTAAAACACAAAACCCATTAACTTTAGAAGATCAAAATCAATTAAATAAGAACTTAAGAACTTTGAATAAGAAGATGAAGATTAACAAGATGAATGAAAAGATTAAATTGATGATTAATGTGTAAACAATCAAAGGAAAAAGATTAAAAGCTTACAAGATTAAGGATTCAACAAAAAATGAAAAATCACCAACACCTTAGTGGTGTTGGCTTCCTACGGAAGAAAAGAAGAAACTAGGAATCAAAAACTAGTGCCAAATGTGTGAGGGTTTTCCTTATATAGTCCTAGTGGTTGGTTGGTGAGTGGGCTTTCTTCTCTCTTTTCGTCTTCTCGTCTTTTTCAGTAAAGTTGACGTTTTCGATTCTGATTCGGGATTTGTCGACGATTTAATTCAACTCGTCTTTTAATTTCTTCGTTTAATAGACTTGAGTTTCTTCGTCATGTGTAAATCTTCCATCTTTGGTCCTTTTCTTCGATAAATCTTCAAATAGGCCCATTGACTTCCAATCTTTTGCATTTCTTGGACAATAGACTTCGTCTTGAGTCTTTTTCCTTGATAAAACCCGTGCAATTCCGTGTTTTCTTCAAAATTCATCCGGTTGACTCCTTAAACACAATAAACACAAAAACCACGCATAATTCCGAACAAATGATATTAAACACGCGTTTTGGTCTTGTTTTAGCCAGAAATAAGTGGTAAAAGGATGGGTGTTTTCACACCTATCAAATCCCCTACACTTAACCATTGCCATGCCCTCATGCAATGCTTAGTGATAAAGCAAATTTACACTTTTCTCTTAATCAATCAACCTTCGCCTTATTAAAATACCACTAAACAAAAATTAAAGTACTACGAGAGATTAAAACTTTAATGTAAACAAAAGGATAGAAAATAGCTACGTGGAAATAACTTGTAGAGAGATCAAGGACTTACATTAGGGCTTCGGTGCTGCGGCGATTTATTACCCTCAAGTTTCACGTTCCCCAAACTAAGCTTAAAAACGATATCATTGTTATTATAAGTTAGTAAATCAAACACTTACACACATGGCTTAATTAAATGCTTAAACTCCCTTATTCCTAGGTGTATCTCTTATATTTTATTTTTGTCTTAGAATGATCATGAAGATGCATTTTTGGACTTATTTCGATAGTTTATTTAGGCTGAAAGCAAAGTAGGACGATTTGATCAATAGTTAGCTAAAGGACAAAATCTCTTAAAACTGCTTCTCGGGATATCAAAAAGTTCATATCTTGGCATAACTCGGTTCACGATTTGAGACCTTTCTCGGGCCGATATTTGGCATGTACTTCATACTTCATATCTTGAGAGACGTGCTATCTTGAGAGACGTGCTTGAGATAATGGTATTCTCATCGTTAATAGAGTTTCTTCACTTGGAGACTTTTGAGGGGTACTCCAACTTTGTTGACCACGACTTCGTGATTATTACTTCAATCGCTAATTGGGATTTTGAGATACAATGATCTGCCTCCTTTTCGGACTTGGATCTATTTATCCTCATACCTTGTTAGGGTCTTTTCGGATAGACTTCTCCATGATCTTTATGGGAGTTGATTGCTTTTCGTCGTGAGTCTTGATCCTTCATATTGATTCTGGGAATAATGCTTTTCACATCACCTTGGATCTTTAGCAAAAAATTGAATCCTCATGCCTTGTTAGGGCCTTTTCGGACTCGCCAATCTTCGCGCCCCGCTTCATAAGTTATGCCTTGGCTATGAACTCTTATCATTACCGAGCAACTTTTAAACGATCTTGGGCTAGAAGCTAAGTAACTTTTCAAATCGTACGACCTTACTTATTGCAGATAAATTTTTAGCAAGTGATGGGAGAATAGGCAAATAATTACACCAAGTGAGCTTGTGCAAGAATACCGACTTATAATTGACTCTATCATTTCTCGTTCTCCACAATTTAAAATCTCAAGTAATGAGACTCGTGAATACTTAGCCTAATAAACCAATTAAGGTCTACATGGTTAAGGATACTAGCTAGAATAAACTTAGATAAGTCTATTCGGGTTGAGTCAAAATAACCGCAACGGGCCTAATATGTCAAAGATTTCTAAACTAGCTACACCACTTTATTAATATTTTTGACTTTATTGCGGGATATATACATATGAAAGCAACGACAAAAATTACGACTAAATGGCCAAAGTTAATTAAAAATTTGAAAAATGTTGAAAAATATGTTTTTCAAGTTAAATGAAGGCATTTTCATGGAAAAGTCCACTTAAAACTTCGATAGAAGTCCCCCCTACACTTAAGATAAACATTGTCCTCAATGTTTAAGCATGTGAGAAAAATCTCCCCTAGACTTATGACATTGTGCACGTTGGTTAAATCAAGCTAAGGAAGAGACGACTAAAGTGATCAATTTCAAATGTGAGTATGAAGAAAATTGAATCACGATAGTTGAGAGATAGAACCGGATTTCGGATAACACGGGAGCATGGTTCTTCAAAGATTCCAAGATTGCATTCATCCCTGTAATCACATCACCACACAAATACAAACACCTATATAGGTCCCCCTACACTTAGGAGGTTACAACGGAAAAGGATAGATACTCGGGCTGCCTCCCGAGGAGCGCTTGTTTTTGATAACCGAGTCACGAGCCTAACTCGACCCAAAATTAGTTCATGGGGAACGTGGTGAGGGATGGAATCATCTCTTGAGAAATGTCCTCACCAAAGTACAACTTCACTCGTTGGCCATTCACCTTAAAATTAGGTCCATTAGGTTGAGCGAGCTCGAGAGTACCATATGGAAAAATGTGGGCAATGGTGAATGGGCCGGACCAACGAGATTTCATCTTGCCCGAAAAGATTTTCAACCAAGAATTAAAGAGTAAAACTTTGTCTCCAAATTGGAACTCTCGGTTCTTAATCTTAGAGTCATGAATGAGCTTAGTCTTTTCCTTATAGATCAAAGAATTTTCATAAGCCTCATTACGGAGTTCATTGAGCTCATTGAGTTGGATCTTGCGTAGGTCACCGGCTTTGTTGATATCAAAATTAGCCCACTTCAAGGCCCAGTAAGCCCTGTGCTCCAACTCTATGGGGAGGTGGCATGCTTTCCCGTACACGAGACGATATGGTGTACAACCAATCGGAGTCTTGTAAGCGGTACGGAAAGCCCACAAAGCATCATCAAGTTTATCGGCCCATGAGGCACGATGCTCTCCCACGGTTCTTTCAAGAATTCGCTTTAATCCTCGGTTAGAGATTTCAGCCTGGCCATTAGTTTGTGGGTGGTAGGCGGTAGAAAGACGATGATTGACACCATACTTAGCCATGACTCTTGCGAATTGGTCATTGCAAAAATGAGTCCCACGATCACTAATAATGGCACGAGGCACACCGAATTTAGCGAATAGCGATTTCAAAAAGTTACAAACCACCCTTGCGTCATTAGTGGGTAAAGCTTTGGCTTCAACCCATTTGGAGACATAGTCAACGGCTACAAGGATGTATTTGTTTCCTTTAGATGAAGGGAATGGCCCCATAAAGTCGATACCCCAACCATCAAAGATTTCACATTCTTGAATGAAATTCAGAGGCATCTCGTCTTTATGTGTGATCTTGCCTTGTTTTTGGCAAGCATCACAACGTTTAACCATCTCGTGAGCATCACGATAGATGGTGGGCCAATAAAATCCCGAGTCAAACACTTTTTTGGCGGTGTAGTTGGGACCAAAGTGACCACCGGTGGGTCCTTTGTGGCAAGTGTCAAGGATTTCTAAAGCTGTCGGTCCATCAACACATCGGCGAATAATCAAATCGACACATTGTTTGAATAGATACGGGTCATCCCAAAAGTAAGTCTTAATGTCTTTGAAGAACTTTTTCTTTTGTTGGGATGTTAACCCGTCAACGAGAATTCCACCCGCCAAGTAGTTTGCAATGTCCACAAACCACGGCGTTTCATCAGAAGTCGAGTTGATAGACATTAAGGTCTCCAGAGGAAAAGAGTCATTGATCTCTTTGTTCGGATGTTCCCCTTGGTAAGGATCCTCAAGTCTACTGAGATGATCCGCAGCTAGGTTTTCAGCTCCTTTTTTATCGCGAATTTTGCTTTTAAATTCTTGGAGTAGCAAAACCCAGCGAAGAAGTCTTGGTTTAGAATATTGTTTAGTCAACAAGTACTTCAACGCGGAATGATCGGTATAAACGATTATGGTGGAAAGGACAAGATAGGGGCGGAACTTTTCAAAGGCATAGACAACAACTAAAAGCTCTTTTTCGGTTGTCGTGTAATGCAATTGAGCCCCAGTCATCGTCTTGCTAGCGTAATGGATTGGTTGGAAGTGTTTGTTCACTCCTTGGCCCAAAACCGCTCCAATAGCAAAGTCACAAGCATCGCACATCAACTCGAAAGGCAGCTCCCAATTAGGGGTAACCAAGACGGGTGCCTTAGTTAGTTTATCCTTAAGCAAGTTGAAGGCTTCAATACACTCGTTGGAAAAGATAAAAGGAGTATCTTTTTCCAAGAGGTGGGTCATCGGGCGAGCAATTTGAGAAAAATCTTTGATAAAGCGACGGTAGAAGCCCGAATGACCCAGGAAACTTCTCACACCCTTCACGGTTGAAGGTGGAGGCAACTTAACGATAACATCAACTTTAGCACGGTCCACTTTAAGACCGGCTTTGGAGATCTTGTGTCCTAGCACGATGCCCTCTTTTACCATAAAATGGCATTTTTCCCAATTAAGAACAAGGCGAGTATCTTCACACCGCTTAAGCATTCGTTCTAAATTGGCAAGGCAAGCAGAGAAAGAATCGCCATAAACCGAGAAATCAGCCATGAATACTTCCATAGTGTCTTCCACCATGTCATGGAAGATATCCATCATACACCTTTGGAACGTCCCAGGAGCATTACATAAACCAAAAGGCATGCGTTTGTAAGCAAATGTTCCGTAGGGACAAGTGAATGTGGTCTTTTCTTGGTCCTTGGGATCGATGGGAATTTGAAAATACCCGGAGAAACCGTCTAAGAAGTAGTAATAGTCATTACCCGCAAGACGCTCGAGCATTTGATCCATGAAAGGAAGAGGAAAGTGATCTTTTCTCATGGCATCATTGAGTTTGCGATAATCAATACAAACTCTCCACCCAGTAACGAGACGAGTGGGAATCAACTCGTTGTGTTCATTGGAAACAACGGTTATTCCGCCCTTCTTGGGCACACAATGGACGGGACTTACCCAAGGCGAATCCGAGATAGGGTAAATCAAGCCGGCATCAAGAAGTTTGATAACCTCTTGTTTGATGACGTCATGAATACGAGGATTAACCCTTCTTTGGCTCTGGATTGCGGGTTTAAAGTCATCTTCCATGAGAATCTTGTCAGTACAAAAGTTCGGATCAATTCCGCGGATATCAGAGATTTTCCAAGCAATTGCCTTCTTATGAGCTTTAAGGACGGCGATGAGGCGAGATTTCTCTTCTTCTTTCAAGTCCTTCGCAATGATGACGGGCGACTTCTTCTTTTCTTCAAGGAATACGTACTCGAGATGGGGTGGCAACTCCTTAAGTTCTAAATCCAGAGGATTTTCGATGGGAGGCGTATTTAAAGTCGGAGCATCGATAGCAATAACCGTGGGAGATGGTGGAGAAATATTGTCTTCTTTAAGAATGTTCTCAATGAGGCGAAGATCTTCATCCCAATCGGTGGGAGAATCGTCATGTTCTAAGTTCACTTCTCCTATGGTGGCTTCCAAATCTTTCCAAAGGAAATCACTTTCTCGAAATAGAGATAGTGATGAGTCAATAGAGGAAACGGTCTCAACATTGGGAAGAGAGGTAGGAATACTTTTACAAGCATCTTTGAAGTGTTCTTCACAAGCCTCATCAAGAACGTCAATACAATTAACACTCTCATATGAATAAGGCTGTTTAGAAAGCTTTCCCATGTTGAAGACAATTTTATCGTCACCCACTCTCATGATAAGCTCACCGGCTTCAACATCGATGAGAGTGCGACCGGTCCTCAAGAATGGACGACCAACAATTAATGGCACACGAGGGTCCATCTCGTAGTCGACGACGACGAAATCGGCAGGAAAAGTGAATTTGTCGACTCCTACAAAGACGTCTTCGGCTATCCCCACTGGATAAGCAACCGTACGGTTAGCTAATTCCAAAGTCATTTTGGTGGGGACTAGCTCAGGGAGAGATAATTGCTTCCAGACACTTAAAGGCATTAAGTTAATACTGGCACCTAGATCGGCTAGGGCCATGCAATTCTCTACTCCCGGGAAGTTGCAAGAGATTAAGAAACGACCCGGATCACCAAGCTTGGTTGGCAATTTCCTTAAGAGCACGGCAGAGCAATTCTCATTAAGTTGGGTGTTAGCAATATCAAGAAGCTTCTCCTTGTCGCTAAGAAGATCTTTGACATTTTCGCATATTTAGGCATGTGAGCGAGAGCCTCAGCGAAGGAGATGTTGAAATTCAATTGTTTAAACATTTTGAGAAAGTTCGAAACCTGAATATCGTCCTTGCTTTTGAGCTTCTCTTTCCTCAACCTCGAGGGATAAGGTATATCGGAAGAAGAGGAAGGCTTTGGAAGAATAGGATCACTCACATCCTTGGGTGGAGGAGGGATAGAAGTAAGAGGTAGAGAAATTGGGGAAGTAGAAGGATGAGGAATAGGAGCAGGTGACTCGTTCTCCTTAGTCACAATCACCGGTGGAGGTATAGGAAGCTCGGGTTCCTTGGTACCTTTGCCACTGTGAGTGGTGATTCCTTTCATCTCCCCTCTTGGATTCGCAACGGTGTTACTCGGAAGAGTACCCGAAGAAGAGGATTGATTACCTTGGAAGAAACCAGCCATCATGTTCTTTAAGTCATTCGTTTGACTTGCCCAAGTGTTTCTCATATCAGCTCTCAGATCGTTCCCTTGTTCACCATGTCTGCTTTCAAGTTGAGTACTTCCCGCTGGAGATTGTCCACGATCACATCATTAGTCCTCATGTAGGTTCCAATATCTTGAGGTAATGCGGTGGGTTGGTTGGGAGGAGCATTGTAGGTGGGTGGTTGATAAGCAGGTTGTTGGTAAAGTTGGTTGTTTCTTTGAGGTGGATATGGTTGTTTGTGAGGTGGTATGTATGGTGCACGAGGTTGTTGTTGAGGAGGGAGATTTAGGTTTTGTTGTTGGTTTGGGTTGTTAGGAGGAAAACCGGGCGGGGAAAGAAAGTTGTTAGAGTGGTTGCTAAGCAAGTTGCGGTCACCTTGAGGACGAGCTTGATAAGCGGCCGGAGGATAGGTACCGTATGCTGCATTCACATTCTCAGATGGATAGTCTTGGGTGGCGGTACAAGTGGTGTAAGAGTGAGGACCCCCGCATATCTCACATGGTTGGCTAACAGCATTGACTTGAGCGTCGTAAGCGTTTTTAGAGTTGATGCTGTTGGTATTGCTAGCGGTTTGGGTAGCAAGCGATTCAAGAAGCGCAGTGATTTTGTCAAGTCGCTTGTCGTTGTCACTAGTACTAGCACTAGCGGCATTGGTCCGCACACTCTTGGTTTGCACACGAGACTTATTCTCAATGATATCCCAAGCGGCATTAGAAGTCTTAACCAAAATATTACCCCCCCGAGGCACTGTTTAGTGAATCTTGGTCATTCATGCTTAAACCATTATAAAAAGTATTAATTTGGTGCACTTTGGTAAAACCATGTTGTGGGCATTTTCTCAAAAGGTCTTTAAAACGGTCCCAAGATTCACTAAACGACTCATCGTACTTTTGTTCAAAATTAATGATTTCATTCCGCAAAGCGGTAGTACGAGAGGGTGGGAAAAAGTAGTTGATAAACATGGTCTCCAAATCCGTCCACGTCAGAATACTTTGTGGCGGTTCCTTTGCAAGCCAATGTCGGGCTTGTCCCTCTAGGGAGAATGGAAAAAGTTGTAATCGGATTACCTCTTGTGGAACACCATTGAATTTGACCATATTCGTGAGTTGCAAGAACTTCTTGATGTGGTCATGTGGATCATCAATGGTACACCCCAAGAATGGTTGAGCAGACCATCTGGATAAACCGGATTTGAGCTCAAAGTTGTTGGCTGCAATCGCGGGTATGACAATTGGATCATTGTTACCGTTTACATGTGCTTGCAGAAGTTCAATCATCGGGCGATTGTCCGGTAGAGGCTCATTGTTGTTGTTATTATTGTTGTTGAGAGGTGGATTGTTATTTATTTGAGGTGGGTTATTATTGTTGTTTTGTACACCGGCCATGTCTAAGTCTTCGAGAGGCTCGGGCTCTTGATAAGACGTTGATCGTGTACGCATGCACCTGCAAAAGAACTAACAAGGCAAAAACAAAGCAGAAATATTTTTGGTTTTTATGTTTTTTTAATTAAATTTTTTTTTGTATTTTTGAAGGTTTTATATTTTTTAAGGTTTTTGAAAATTTTTGTGAAAAAGTAACGTTCACGGTGAACGGATCCCAAAATCCAAGTTCTCACAAAAAACTGGTAATCTTAACGAGAAGAGCCGGCAGCGGCGCCATTTGATACTCTTGTTTTCATTAGGTTCAGATTAGTTCTCGGAATCTCCTCGAATTGATCACAGCTAAAAGTGGAATGATTTGTTTTTGGTGACAAATATGTGGTTTGGTTTTCTATTCTATTGAAAAGATAAATGAATGAAGTAATGAAATAAAGCTTGAAGTTAATTTAAACAATTAAATGATAAAACAGAAAAATAACCTTACTGAAGAAATGATCATGCGGAATAACTGATTCTATCCGGAATAAAAATGGGCTACTCGGAATATCTTGTCTATGCGGAATAAAAATGGGCTACTTGGAAAAAGGAGGCTATGCGGAATAACAAGTTCTATGCGGAATAAAGGACTATGCGGAATATTGACCACTCGAAATAAAAAATGCTATTCGGAATAAATACCATGCGGAATATAAGACTATGCGGAAAAGAAGGCTATCCGGAATATTTTGACCATGCGGAAAAGAAGCTATCCGGAATATTTTGACC
This sequence comes from Glebionis coronaria, assembly GCA_025667525.1. Taxonomy (NCBI): domain Eukaryota; kingdom Viridiplantae; phylum Streptophyta; class Magnoliopsida; order Asterales; family Asteraceae; genus Glebionis; species Glebionis coronaria. The sequence continues at coordinate 30,876 of JANFOE010002397.1, forward strand.
ATGCGGAAAAGAAGGCTATCCGGAATACTAGTGCTATGCGGAATAATAAATATTCCGAGTAAAGGAAAAGGTAAAAGCCTATCCGGAATATGTAAAAATTCCGAAGAAGGGACGAAGCAAGATGACTATGCGGAATAATTGGGAATAAAGATGGTTATGCTGAATATCTGGCTATGCGGAATGTTCTGGGTATGAAGAACAGTAACACAGCGATAAAACAGGGGAACACGAATATGCCTAAAATCAACCAAGGTTTTAACCAAATCTTAACCAAAACTAATAGCAATTCATCTACTAACCATAAACAACAAATCCCAATCATAAAAACACAAAACCCATTAACTTTAGAAGATCAAAATTAATTAAATAAGAACTTAAGAACTTTGAATAAGAAGATGAAGATGAACAAGATGAATGAAAAGATTAAATTGATGATTAAGGTGTAAAAATTCAAAGGAAAAAGATTAAAAGCTTACAAGATTAAGGATTCAACAAAAAATGAAAAATCACCAACACCTTAGTGGTGTTGGCTTCCTACGGAAGAAAAGAAGAAACTGGGAATCAAAAACTAGTGCCAAATGTGTGAGGGTTTTCTTTATATAGTCCTAGTGGTTGGTTGGTGAGTGGGCTTTCTTCTCTCTTTTCGTCTTCTCGTGTTTTTCAGTAAAGTTGACGTTTTCGATTCTGATTCGGGATTTGTCGACGATTAAATTCAACTCGTCTTTTAATTTCTTCGTTTAATAGACTTGAGTTTCTTCGTCATGTGTAAATCTTCCATCTTTGGTCCTTTTCTTCGATAAATCTTCAAATAGGCCCATTGACTTCCAATCTTTTGCATTTCTTGGACAATAGACTTCGTCTTGAGTCTTTTTCCTTGATAAAACCCGTGCAATTCCATGTTTTCTTCAAAATTCATCCGGTTGACTCTGAAAACACAATAAACACAAAAACCACGCATATTTCCAAACAAATGATATTAAACACGCGTTTTGGTCTTGTTTTAGCAAGAAATAAGTGGTAAAAGGATGGGTGTTTTCACACCTATCAATTAGAGTATTGCTAAAGAATAATTTGCCACTTTAGAGGTAGTACATTCTGTTCTTGTAACTTTTAGATTGCATATACTCGTATATATTTAGGCCGTATTTTATGCATCTCTACCTCACTGTGTTTTTAAATTGATTTGGTTTCCAATTTGAGACATGGCAATTTGTTGAATCACCGGTAGCTTGCAATAAACTTAGAAGCACCAGATTCTTCTTGAGGCTTCTAGAAGTAGTTCTCAAAACCGGTAACCGAATGAATGATGGTACATTTAGAGGCAGAGCCCAGGCGTTCAAGCTCGACACCCTTTTGAAACTTTCTGATGTCAAAGGGACAAATGGAAAACCACGCTCTTATCCTTTGTGGTTTAAGAAAGAATCAAATACGAAGGAGTGATACTTGATACCATATACAATGATGAAGATCAGAGTCAGAAAGCGACATCACCAAGTGCTTCTGAATACACAGCTCGTCGCCTGTTTTTTCCGAAGTTAGAGCTTTTGGCTCTTAACAATCAGCAGATGGATGATTATGATTCAGATGGTTGATTCTGATTCAGATGATTGGAGTTCAGATAATGAGGAATCGGAGAAAAAAGGTATCAAGGAAAATAGGAATCGGTCTTTGATAAATGCTATGAAAAGCAGGATGGATGATTATGATGCAGATGATTGGAGTTCTGGTGATGAGGAAATAAGAAAGAATCAAAACGAGGAATCTGTTATGAGCAGAGACTCCTCCTCAGATGTTGACAATGAACTACTGACCCCAACTCCTCAGACTCCTCCTCGTTTCCAAACTGGTTGTTTCTTCTGCAGCCTATTATATTTGCAGGAACGAAACTGGAGATTGTTTAATAAAGGCAAACGAACGATCACGCAAGTTGTTGGGATTGTTACATCTGCTGTCCGTTTAAAGCTCCTTTCATGCAGGCTGAAGAGGTCCAAAGAGAGTGAAGCCTACGCTCGTCTGTGGGAGTTACCTGAGTCAATTTTTGTTGCTTCATGATAGGTGTTTCCTATTATTTATGTACCATTAGGTGGTTTTTTCCTATTGGTGTAATTGGCTTTGTATTTGATAAGTAAAATGGATGGCATGTCGTTCATTCTAGGTTGTTCAAGCATTGGCTTGAGGTTAATGTGACACTCAGTCACATTCCATTGTACTTCATGGTTTTTTTGGGATTTAATATATTTTACCGGGGATTGACCCCTTTACCCAAAAAAATTCAGATGTAAATGGTTTGGGTTCAGATAACGAGGAAAGAAATATGAGTCAAAAGAAGGCGTATTCTACGTCCAAGCAGTCGTTACCGAATGCTGACAACAAACTACTGATCCCATCTGTCAAAGATAAACAGATGAAAGATTTAGATGCAACTAGTTTTAGTTCAGATGATGCGGAAATAAATAAGAGCCAAAACGAGGCTTTTTATATGCCAAGACCGTCCTTACCAAACGCTGACAATGAACTACTTCTCTCAGCTGTCAAAGATGAGCAGGTGAATGATTCCGATGCACATGGCTTGAATTCAAATGATCCAGAAATAAGACAGAGCCAAAATGATGATTACTATATGCGCAGACAGTCATCATCGGATATTGACAGTGAATTACTGACTCCAGCTGCCAATGATATGCCGAAGGATGATTCGGGTGTATATGATTTGAGCTCAAATTATCATGAAATAAGACAGAGTCAAAATGATGCTTATTATATGCCCAGACAGTCCTCATTGGATACTGACAGTGAATAACTGACCCCAGCTTCCAATGATGTACAAATAAGACAAATTCAAAACACGGAATATTATATGCGCCAAAAATCCTTTGCAGATGCTGACAACGAACTACTGACCCCAACTGTCATTGGGAAACAGATTAGTGGTTCAGATGTAAATCATTTGAGTTCAGATGACGAGGAAATAAGACAAATTTGGAAGTGGACCCGTCGTAGTTAATTTTTAAAATTCCATTGTACGGCCTCCGGTTGAATACAAGTCCGCTGACTGTAGAAAATCACGTGCTACCTCCAATGTTGCGCCTGTGGTTTTCCCACCAAGCCCATATGATTTTTGGTTCCGTCAGTCTGGGAGTGTTGCTGAAGGTATTTTGGTTGCTGGTCCTTTTTTGTTTATTTTTTTATTAAGCTTCTTTCTCATTGCTGTATTTTTACCCTTCTTGCAGGTTCATCGTCATCGACTGTCTCCTGTGTCGGTGAGGCAATTTCAAACGTCGGTTTTTCAGCACGTGTAACCGGCTTCCATTCACTGATTGGGTTTAACAGCTTCTCCTCTGGAGGTTTGTATTTTCCGTCCTCTGAAGTTTGTTTACACTGTCTTTCTTTGTGATGCTGTAGCAGTTATTGCTTTCCCTTTTGGTTCATTCATTGTGTTGTTTTATTTTTCTTTTAATTGTTACCAAATTTGTCATTCAGGTGAGAATTACAAATTTTCTCTTCTTTTTTCCTATCTTCAATGCCATCAGATGACCTATTCACCTTTGATCTTTATAAAGGGGCTCAACCCATCACCATTTTTCTTGTAAGAAATGTGTTCTTTTTGTATAGCAGAACATCTGTGATTACCACTGTCGCCAACAGGATGACTATCAACCCCGTCATTGTATGGCTGACAATAGGATGCTGATGCAGCCTTAAGCTCACTGTCATTGGGACCCCAAATGTGGCACTACAAACAGGTCGGCTGATTTACTTTTTTTTTGTTTGTTAACAGAAAAAAACAGGCTGACATTGCACTGGCTAAGTGGCTATTTGGAAGTTATCATTATAGCTTTCATAGGTTCATTAACTTAGGTGGTTAAGCTCATACACCAACAAAATTGAACCTATCGTCTTTTCTGAAATAAGCTTATCGAGCAAATACATATTTTGTTTCCTATAAAGTTTTGTTATGCAATCCCAAACACCCCAATACTCTTTTGGGATGATGAATGTCTATAGTGTTTATTTCAAACAGGTCAATTTACCAAAGAGTGTTGTTGTCGATAGTGTTTTTGTAGTGTCGAGGAATTGGAACCTAAAACGAACATGTAGAACGTAAATATTATATTTTATTAATCTTTTGATATATTAAAGCAACCTAAGGATATGTATAGTGCAGGGTGAAGGAACACACCGTTCTTGATGGATTCAGGAATGGTTACCAAATAGCTGAACCATTTGAATTCAAGCGGATTGTTGGGAGAGATGACGGTAAGGTAATGCCATTTATAAAGTCAGAGCCTATTCCTGAAACCAATGACGAGCCTATGAAAGTGGTGGTTGCTAACAGCCTTAAAGTGGTTGTTTTAGAATCCAAAAAGAACAATAAAATTTTATCTATGCACGTTCATTTTTCTTTTCTGGTCGTATGCTAAATTGTTACACGAGAAGTAAGACTATGTATGACATGGCTTACATGTTTTTATCTATCATGTGCTTATTGTTTGGACCTGTTGTTTCATGTTTCTACTACAGATCTATGCACCATGGTGGAAATTTGCTCCAAGAGAAAAAATGGTGCGAGTTCTGAATAGATTTAGCTTAAACCTTTGTTAATGAATCTATCCTAATTTGAACCAACTCTTCCTATAAAAATATCTCTTGGTCTTAAGAAAAAGAGTCAAAAGAGGTTATTGAGAAATTTATACAAAGGATGAACGATAAAGTGCTTATATCTTTTCATTTAGGGAATTAAGAAGTTTAATAGGGCGGTTCAAGATATTCATGAAAAAGTAAGGAAGGGTATAATCATGTAGTTAAGGACCTCTTTATTCCTGTCACTAGCATGTATTTAATATGGATTTTTATATTAAACAGATTGTCTCAGCTTCTATTTACGAGTCATAAAATTTCAAAATTATTCACTTGCTTTTGACTAAATGTGTCTGGTTATAATAATCACATTACTATTTGTTTTGTACTAGGTATTCTGTAGGGTTGAGGCTGCACTTCATAATATAGCTATGTCACTTCTATCTTGTTGAAAAGAAGTTAGATGCAGCTTATGCTTGGTATGTGGTATAAACACATATTTATATTATACATTCAGTTATTTTCCATAATGCCGTTTTAGTTATAACGTTATTAATCTGCTATCTTATCATGGGATTTATGCAGAAGTTGAAAAATTTAATAATAACGACATTTACAAATGTTTTTTTGGTTCTGTTTTCCAGGGAAATATAATTCCTTTTGAGTTCCTCATCCTTACTACATTTGAGTATATGTTTTTATCACAGGAAGACTTCATTGGCTAGACATCTGTGGTTATTCATATAGCTAACCAACAAACTAATTAATATATATCAATTGTTTTTATCACAAAAGGCTTCGTAGCAACATTACTAATAATGGGTGATGTAACCAAAAAAAGCTAAATTGAGATTTTTCTGTTTTTAAAAGGGTGTTTGGTAACACGTTTAACATCAACACATATATTGTATTGCTTTTAAACGTGTTTCCAAACACCCCCACCCGTTCTTGAGTTATATTGCTATATTTTCTTGATCACTTGAACTTGTGACCAGAAATGTTGGTTAGTTTTTCATTACTTTCAGGATTTCGCAATTATTGTTATAACTAAACATCCCAGAATTCCTGTTTAGGTGACATTGTTTTTTTTTTGCAATTATGTTACGGTTTAGTTTTAAAGTATGATGTTTGATTGGCACATTTTGACCCATCTGGCATGCACCGAAAATACCCATTATCACCTAAACCTGCATTGACCTGTCACCCAACCCATAAGCAGAATGCGTCTCACTTGGTCCACCTGTGAAGAAATTCGTTACGCATGTTCATCTTCTTTTGTAGCTGAAGAAGACCGTATAAGAGAGCTTGGGCTGTTGGTGGGCAACCAGGAACATAGATGTCGACTGGGACAATCCTATCACACAGGAGCGGATGTAGTTTATGGCTATGGGGTGGCAGCGCCCCCCATGGCTAGCCGAAAAAGACGCGATCTTAATGTCATTTTGATCATTTTTCGAGAATGCCCCCATTCAAAATTCATATCGCCCCCCATTCACGTATTAGAACTCAAATTTAACTCTTTTAAACCTTATAAATTCTTCACGTATAGGTAAAAATACTTGATTTATCATTACGATTATAGGTTTTCCTCCTCATTTTATTGTTATTGTCGAAAATTTTATTTTTTGCCCCCCACATTCTATTTTCCTGGTTTCACCACTGCTATCACAACCCCTAACAACAGAGTATGAGTTGCGAGAGTAATCCACCTCCGTTTTAAGTATTCTATTTATGTATTCAGTTGTAGAAAGAAAAGGACTAATGTAGACAAAATTTTATTTAAGTAATTTGTAAAACGATTTCAGCATCCTGCTGCTGTCTCCATTTATGATTATATATTCCTCTAGGAAGAAGACCTAGGAGTGTAACATTTTAATCCTAGAAGGTAGTTTATCTCTCGCTTCATATATATATATATATATATATATATATATATATATATATATATATATATATATATATATATATATATATATATATATATATATATATATATATATATATATATATATATATATATATATATATATATATATATATATATATATATATATATATATATATATATATATATATATATATATATATATATATATATATATATATATATATATATATATATATATATATATATATATATATGGCAGAGTACATCCCTTTTGTCTGAATGGCACGCTTTTAGAATCATCTCTGATGGTAAGGAAGAGCACATGATGTTAGATGGTGGAATTTGTGACTTTACAAAGTCGCTTGCTGATACAATCTTTTTAATTATAAAAATTGTTCGTTGAAATCGGTCTAATCGAATTGATTATTGGTTTAAGGTGCGACTTAGTTGTTCTTGGTGGAAAAGAAATAGAATGGTTGTCGTTGTCTACACTAATTAAAAATAAAGACTTGAAACAATAAAAATAAAATAAAGACGGTAAAAAGAAATACTGAAAGATAAAAACTTGACGGAAAATTAATGACGAGAAATTAAAAACGTGACGAGAAATAAAAAGGCAAACTTAAAAGTAAATAAGGCAAGCAAATTAAAAGTGCAACTAAGTAAATAGGCGGGAAAAATAAAGTTTAAAACCTATAGACATAAACTTAAAATAAGCTAAAACTGAAATTGCAAAACTTAAGAAAAACTGCTCATCCGGAATACACCCTTCATTCGGAAAAAATTCCTTCATCTAGAACAAATTCCTTTATCCGGAACAAATTCCTTCATTCGGAACAAATTCCTTCATTCGGAACAAAGTGGTTCATTCGGAATATTGGCTTTATTCGGAACAAATTCCTTCATCCGGAATAAAGTGGTTCATTCGGAATATACAGTTCATCCGGAATAAACATTGATTCGAAATAAAAGCCGATTCGGAATAAACACGAAAAACGTTCATCCGAAATAAATTAAACAAAATGCTTCATCCGGAACATTCGCTGATTCGGAACAAAAACACTGATTCGGAATAATTAAACTAGAAAGCTCATTCGGAACATTTCCTTGATCCGGAACATTCACTGATTCAGAATGATTACACTGATCCGGAATAAATTGAAAGTAAATGCTGGTTCGGAACAAAAGAAGGAAATGCTTGGTTCGGAACATAAAGCACTGATTCGGAATCTGGGCACATAAACAGTAGCGAGGAACAGGGAATGAAAAGAACACGAATCTTAATCAAAACTAATTAAATCAACACAAAAGATTAAACAAGATTAACCACAAATGACCAACTGATGATAATCAATCAAACCAAATCAATAACACTAACAATAATTATCACAATAATAAAAACCCACTAGATCAAATCAATAAAAATTGAAGAACACAAACATAAACATGAGATTAAATCAATCACAAGAAAGGAAGATGAGAGATTAGCAATAAAGATAAAGATTCAATAACATGTAAAGTAAACTTACTTGGAATTAAAGGAATTAAAGGTGCAAGACAATGTATTTAAATTGACATGAAAATTAAAGGTGCAAAATTTAAAGATGGAAGAGCATAGTTTGTCAAACTAGCCAACAACTACAAATGAAATCCTAATGATCTATTTATAGGGGAGGAGGTGATTAGTGGAAGGAAGCTTCCTCCCCTCTTTCTTCTTTCTTTAATTGTCATTAAGTCCTCGTCTTTTAAGTTCTTCGACTTTAACGACTTTGTCTCGGGATTTCTTTAGACTCGTCTTGAAATTTCTTCATAAATAAGACTTGAGTTCTTCGGCTTTATTAAACTTCCGTCTTTTGACTTTTTCTTCGATAAATCTTTAGAATTGGTCTTGGACTTCCGTTCTTTTTGCACTCTTGATTTCTTGACTTCGTCTTTTGTCTTTTTCTTCGATAAAAGCCCGTGAAAGCCCGTGTTTTCCTTCCTTTTCACATTTTGATCCTAAATTATAACAAAAACACAAACCACGCATAATTCCGACATTTACGACATAAAATACACGTTTTGGCTTGGTTATTATTGTAATTAAGTGGTAAAAGAATGGGTGTTTTCACACCTATCAAATCCCCTACACTTGTCCATTGCAATGTCCTCATGCAATGCATTAGTTACAAAGCACGATTACACTTTTCATCATAATTAATCCACCTTAGCCTTTATTAAAGAAATAGAAAATAATAAAACAAGTAAAGAAATCAAAAACTTACCTTAGGGTTTTAGAAATGTCATGAATGATCATCATCCTCAAGTTTTCACATTCTCCAAACCAAGCTTAAAAACGAGATCATTGTTATTATAAGTTAGCAAACTAACATGAACTCATGTGGGCCAACTATTTACTTAGACCCCTTTATTCCTAGGTGTATCTCTTATATTTTATTGTTGTCTTGAATGATCACGAGGATGCATTGTTGACCTATTTCGATAGTTATTTAGGCTGAAAATAAAGTGGGACAATTTAATCAATAGTTAGCTAAAGGACAAAATCTTTTAAAACTGCTTCTCGGGACCTCATAAAGTTCATATCTTGGCATAACTCGCTTCACGATTTGAGACCTTTCTCGGACCGATATTTGACAGCGACTTCATTCTTCAAATCTTGAGAGACGTTCATGAAATAATGGTCTTCTCTTCATAATAGGAATTTCTTCACTTGAAGTTTTGAGAGATTCTTCATCTTTGGACCACGACTTCTTCATTTTTCTCCAATCTTTATTTTGGACTTTGATATACAACGATCCGCCTCCTTTTTGGACTTGGATCTATTTATCCTCATACCTTATTAGGGCCTTTTTGGATAGACTTCTCCATGATCTTTACGGGAGTATTTGCTTTTCGTCGTGTGTCTCGATCCTTCATATTGATTTTTGATAAATGATTCTTCACATCACTTTTGGATCTTTAGCAACAAAATGTAGCCCTCATGCCTTGTTAGGACCTTTTTGGACTCGCCAATCTTCGCATCCCGCTTCAATAAGTTATGCCTTGGCTATGAACTCTAATCATTACCTATCAACTTTTAAACGATCTTGGGCTAGAAGCTAAGTAACTTTTCAAATAGTACAACCTTATTTATTGCAGATAAATTTATTAGCAAGCGATGGGAGAATAGGCTTATAATTAACTCACATAAATTCACGAAAGAATACCAAACTTATAATTGACTCTATCATCTCTCGTTCTCCACAATATAAAATATCAAGGAATGAGACTCGTGGATGATTAGCCAATTAAATCAAAGTTTTGGGTTTTCGAGTCGCCTATAGGATCTTGCATCTTCTTAGACTCTTTCAAGTTTAGAATTTGCGTTTTATAGTTCCCTTGATAAACGACTCTCTAGGATCAATTATAGGAACTTGCGAAAAGTTCTTGTTCTTAACCCGTGAGAGTTAAGACTTTCGCGATTTATAGCTCCCTATATAAAAAGCCTAGCAAAACTTGACTTAAACACGTTAAGGATACTAGCTAGAGTAAACTTAGATAAGTAAACTCAGGTTGAGTCAAAAGATTCACAACGTTGAAAATTAAAACCACTTTATTAAAATTTATTCTAGTAAAGAAAGAAAATAACTATACAAAGGTAAAAACTAATAGGCCAAAATAGATCAAAAATTTTGAAAAATGTCGAAAAATTGATTTTCTGGTTAAAATGAGGACAAATACAAGGAAAAGACCACTTAACTTCGATAGAAGTCCCCCTACACTTGATATAAACATTGTCCTCAATGTTTAAGCATGTGGGAGTAAACTCCCCTACACTTAGGACATTGTGCACTTTGTTTAAATCTCGCTAAGGAAGAGACAACTAAAAGATTCCTATTTTAATATTGCAAAATATAAAATAGTGAATCGAAAAGAGTTTAGGATAGAACCGGGAAGACGGGAACACGGAATCACGGTTCGTTAAAAGTCATCAAGAGTGTGTCTTTGAAGCTCTAATCCCTGCACATGATAAGAAAGAAAACAAGAAACACCAACGGGGCTCCCCCTACACTTATGGTGAAAACAGGTAAAGATAGATAGATAATTAGGTTGCCTCCCAAAAAGCGCTTGTTTATATTAACCGAGTCACGAGCCTGCCTCGTCCCCGAATTAAATGGTCCATGGGGAAGCCTCGAATGTAATACCGGGATCAAAGACCTTGTCCTCGTTCCCGGAGGACATCAACAAAGGGGAGGCGGGAGGATAAGTCTTAAATGGGAGAAAAGTCCATTCAACATACGAAAAGTATGTGAAGTCGTGAGCTACGGGAGGTGGGGTGGGTAAGGAAATCACATTGTCATCCTCCAAAGACAATGGATGTTGAGCACTCGGCAAAGCTGTAATGTTATCAATCATGAAATAGTGAATGTCACCTCCCGGGTCAAAGCACTCATCCCCCGTAATAATGGCTAAAGGGGAGGATGAAAGGTGCTCAGGAGAGGGATTTGGGACAATAGCATCAAGAAGAAAAGTATCAAAAAGGATATCCCCCTCCGTGTCATCATCCTCAATACCCGGAGGTATTGAGTGAATGTCGATTTCTTCTAGCAATGGGTCATTATCTTCAACGGGAGGAATAGATGGAGGTAAAGACTCGGAAAGAGGAGGGGAAGTCAACTCTTCGATTTGAGCAATAAGAAGATGCACTTTCTGTAATCTGTCGCGGAGAATCACGTCTTACACCTCATCTTCAAGAGCAAGTTATCTGTGAACTTCTCGTAAGCCGGAGAGAATAAATCGTCATCGCCCGCATCTCCCGGTGAAGATTGAGAAATTTCAAAAGTGAAATTCTCACAGCGCGGAGAAAAATCGGTATCATCGGGATCGACCTCCTCTGTAAGAGCAAAGTCGTCCTCAAGCTCCATAGTAGTCGGTATGTTACACACCTCATCATCAAAGAATTTATCGAGACCACAATCAGTAATCTCACTCAATGAATCATCATCCTTAGACGCATTAGGAATATCGAGAGTAGGAGTAGCAACTTTAGTAGATGGGTCCAGAGCGTAGACATCATCGTCGTCATCATCATCATAATAGACGGGACCATTCCAACTAGGAGTGACATAGTCGGCTAACTCTTCCTTGATAACCTCCACATCTTTAAGAAGCTCATGAAGAAAATTTTGTTGTTCATCTCCCCGAGTATGTTCAATTAAACCAATTTTATCCCATGCTGTAATTAAACATTTTGGTGTAGAAAAGAAGGGAAAACGACCAAATTGGCTCAAAAAAGTGTTGGTGGTATTTAAGATTTCGTCCACATCAAGCAAAGGTTGCCTTTCCTGATGCAAGTCAGCTCGGATTTGAGCTAAACTTTCTAGAACATGGTTCAAAGAAGTGAGTTGTTGGTCAAGACTAATTTGCTGAGAGGATTGATGATTGAGGGTATGATGTGGGGGCTCAAAGTTATACACACTGGGATGATAGCACGGAATTTTCTCAAAGACCTTCGACGGATCACAAGAAGAAGCATCGTGAGGGCCCCCACAAATATAGCACCACGGGTATGGAGAAAAACCGGGTGCGTCATGTGGAAAGCTATTACCATTGTCATAATTGTAACCCGGTTCTTGCCCGTGATCATACGGGTATCGAACCGGGCACGAAACATGCCAATGAGAATCGCTTCCACAATAGATGCACGTGGGAACAGGAGGTGGATTAGAAAAGGACGAATTAGTCGAGTTGCACCATGGACAAAATCCGAATTGTGTGTTGTTGATATCGTTTCTGCACCGCTCACATGTACACCATTGACATGAGTCGTTCCCGTATAATCGTCTCCCACACCCGACGCAATGGACATAAGAATCCATAAAGAAAAATAGATAAGCAAGAAGAATATTTTTGGTGCAAAACTTTGAAAAAGAAATGTTTTTTATGATTTTTCAAATGTTTTTGGGATTTTTTGAAAATATTTGACACGAAAAATAACGTTCACGAGTGAACGGATCCCAAAAGCCAACGCGTCTCTCACAAAAAACCGTTAATCTTTACGAAAAGACCCGGGAGCGGCGCCATTTTAATAACTGAGATTTTACTAAGTTGAAAGTTCGTTTCTCGGTATCTTCTCGAATTGATTACCGGTTCAAAGTGCGTGTAAAACCCGTATTTAAAAATTCCAGAATATTAAATAGGCAGCCTCAGTTTAAATAAATTATTACTACAACTAATTATTCAGAAAAATAATTATCGGAGCATAAATATTATTTCGTTTAAAAAAAGGAACAAGAAAGACAAAGCCCGACCCTTTAACATCGTATGTAAAATTTTATGTTAGTTGAAAAGAAATAGTTATGTCATCTCACAAAGTTAATTTTGGTCATTATTAATAAATTTTTTTACGAGACACAGTTAAACATATCATAATATATCATGTACGAAAACTAATAAATAATGATTTAATATCACTGATGATGATTTCTGTTTCAATAGTAAAATGAAATGGTCAAAACAAAAAATTTAGCCATAATTAACTCAATTATTTTTTTCCTTACTCACCAGGAAATAAATCATTAATACTATAGTAACTTAAATATTGACTTTGAAAAATTAAGGAAGACATTGAATCTAAAATAAAAATATGAAATTTTGAGTGAGTATTAGTTTTCTTTCGATCCTTGGAATGATGTCTCTCAATCGCGTTCTCGTAAACCCCATCATGTCAATCAAATGAGTGAGCAACACAAACCATTCTAGAATCGTATATGGCTTGGAGTGGGGATCGAGTTAAGTTTTCAGAGTACGAGTCTCAACGGTTCATGTTTAGTATCAATGTTTCGGGTTCGGGTTATGAGCATGCACGTTAAATCATCTTGTTTGTATCCGCAACGTTCTCGTCGTAGATTTTGATCGCAACACTCGATCGGCTTGAAGGTAATTATCTCGAATCATACTAATATATCATATATTCGGTTGTAATCGGTTACGTTAGTGTCCCTATTGTTTTTCTAAATAAAAAATATAGTACGGTAAAGGAGGAAACATCCTATCTATTTTATTAGTGTTTAACAATGAGAGTGATAAAACTATATGAAGGAGTCGTAGCATGCGTCGTCTTTCATAATCTTGATACTGTATTCACGTCATTTTCATGGGTTCAATATAATTTTACATATTACTGTAGTAGTCATCTCAAAGATTTAACAAAAGTTCATATGTCTACTTTTAATTAATTATTTTATTAAGAATTTTGAATCATTACAATCTAATGCTTGACAAATTTTGTGTCTAATGATATTGACTAATTGTAAAACCCAGTATAGTCGTATCCTTAATTCGGGGACGAATTAATTTTTTTAGAGGGAAGAATTGTAAAACTCGTATTTAAAAATTCCAGAATATTAAATAGGCAGCCTCAGTTTAAATAAATTATTACTACAACTAATTATTCAGAAAAATAATTATCGGAGCAGAAATATTATTTCGTTTAAAAAAAGGAACAAGAAAGACAAAGCCCGTCCCTTTAACATCGTATGTAAAATTTTATGTTAGTTGAAAAGAAATAGTTATGTCATCTCACAAAGTTAACTTTGGTCATTATTAATAAAAAAATTTACGAGACACAGTTAAACATATCATAATATATCATGTACGAAAACTAATAAATAATGATTTAATAGCACTGATGATGATTTCTGTTTCAATAGTAAAATGAAATGGTCAAAACAAAAAAATTAGCCATAATTAACTCAATTATTTTTTTCCTTACTCACCAAGAAATAAATCATTAATACTATAGTAACTTAAATATTGACTTTGAAAAATTAAGGAAGACATTGAATCTAAAATAAAAATATGAAATTTTGAGTGAGTATTAGTTTTCTTTCGATCCTTGGAATGATGTCTCTCAATCGCGTTCTCGCAAACCCCATCATGTCAATCAAATGAGGGAGCAACACAAACCATTCTAGAATCGTATATGGCTTGGAGTGGGGATCGAGTTAAGTTTTCAGAGTACGAGTCTCAACGGTTCATGTTTAGTATCAATGTTTTGGGTTCGGGTTATGAGCATGCACGTTAAATCATCTTGTTTGTATCCGCAACGTTCTCGTCGTAGATTTTGATCGCAACACTCGATCGGCTTGAAGGTAATTATCTCGAATCATACTAATATATCATATATATATTCGGTTGTAATCGGTTACGTTAGTGTCCCTATTGTTTTTCTAAATAAAAAATATAGTACGGTAAAGGAGGAAACATCCTATCTATTTTATTAGTGTTTAACAATGAGAGTGATAAAACTATATGAAGGAGTCGTAGCATGCGTCGTCTTTCATAATCTTGATAATGTATTCACGTCATTTTCATGGGTTCAATATAATTTTACATATTACTGTAGTAGTCATCTCAAAGATTTAACAAAAGTTCATATGTCTACTTTTAATTAATTATTTTATTAAGAATTTTGAATCATTACAATCTAATGCTTGACAAATTTTGTGTCTAATGAAATTGACGTCGACTTTTGTAACATAACGACAATTTAGCTAAAGTAATAAGACTTTTAGTTATAGACATGGTCATAGTAATAGCTATTAGACACGGAAATTAAGTATTGATAATCACATATCACAGTATTACGTACAATTAGTCATTGCTAAATATTAACTACTGAAAATTTCAAATAATTGTAGAAAGTTTGACCGAGAACTGTGTTCGAATCTTCTTTTGCTAAACTTAAGGTACGGATATTCTTATCTCTCTACTATCATTGGTCACTTCCGTTTATTCGGTTGATCGTACGGATTTTTCGTCCTTTCAGTAAGGACTTCCTTTTTATGCATGATTAGGATTCCCCGTCTTCAGCCAAATGTTTTTCCCTAGTATGTGTTTAAGCTTATCAGTAATCATGATTAATAATTAAATAAATTGCCTGAGCATTATATACAAGCATGACCAGTTTATGTACTAGTTACGGAGGTACCGTAACCATGACACTAGAGGCACCAGTGTCGTGTCTCACATGTAGGAGAGTGATATCCTGCATCGTCCCACTCATGTTCAGTTTGGCCATTTTATCAGTATGTTTAGTGGGGCGTATGGATGCATCCTAGGCTTATCAGTTTACAAGTTATCAGGGTGAATGTGGTGTGCGCTCTACATCCTTCACATTGGAGCTGATCCCTCCACCCAGCACAGTATTTAGAGGTCACCCCTCTACAGTTATTTAGAGGTCACCCCTCTACAGCATGACGAGGTCACCCCTCCAGTTATTCATGCACCGTTGTTACAGCACATGACCTATATAAGCTCTGGCAATTAAAATACAGTAAATGCATGTTTTCAGATTTAACAGATAACAGTTCAAATTTATTATTTATAAATCCGACTTTGCAGATTATACGCAGATTTCCGCTGCAACTTTACTTATCAGTCTTACAGCTCCAGTATTTTATCATCTGTTTCATTTTAGTAAATCTTTATCATGCTTATTATCCGTTCACTGAGCGTTATGCTCAGCCGTAGTTCCTTTCATGTTCTAACGGCAGGTACACCGGGACGCTCTTAGGATTCTGAGAGCACATGCATTGGGATGGAAGCTATCCAGACTTCTTACTTTATGCACTTACATTATTCTGCTTATTTGGACATTGTTTAGTCATTTCCTTCGGTATTTACTTTTTATGTTTTGAGCTTATGTTTGGAATACCGATGTTTGATTACGGTATTTCCTTTATGGTCATTTAATGTTCTAGGACATTTACCTTATGCTTTGATGACACTCCATAAATACACGTAACGGTCCACTTATCCAAGTGGGGTGTTACAGTGCGACTCAGTTGTTCTTGGTGGAAAAGAAATAGAATGGTTGTCGTTGTCTACACTAATTAAAAATAAAGACTTGAAACAATAAAAATAAAATAAAGACGGTAAAAAGAAATACTGAAAGATAAAAACTTGACGGAAAATTAATGACGAGAAATTAAAAACGTGACGAGAAATAAAAAGGCAAACTTAAAAGTAAATAAGGCAAGAAAATTAAAAGTGCAACTAAGTAAAAAGGCGGGAAAAATAAAGTTTAAAACTTAAAGACATAAACTTAAAATAAGCTAAAACTGAAATTGCAAAACTTAAGAAAAACTGCTCATCCGGAATACACCCTTCATTCGGAACAAATTCCTTCATCCGGAACAAATTCCTTTATCCGGAACAAATTCCTTCATTCGGAACAAATTTCTTCATTCGGAACAAAGTGGTTCATTCAGAATATTGGCTTTACTCGGAACAAATTCCTTCATCCGGAATAAAGTGGTTCATTCGGAATATACAGTTCATCCGGAATAAACATTGATTCGGAATAAAAGCCGATTCGGAATAAACACGAAAAACGTTCATCCGGAATAAATTAAACAAAATGCTTCATCCGGAACACTCGCTGATTCGGAACAAAAACACTGATTCAGAATAATTAAACTAGAAATCTCATTCGGAACATTTCCTTGATCCGGAACATTCACTGATTCGGAATGATTACACTGATCTGGAATAAATTAAAAGTAAATGCTGGTTCGGAACAAAAGAAGGAAATGCTTGGTTCGGAACATAAAGCACTGATTCGGAATCTGGGCACATAAACAGTAGTGAGGAACAGGGAATGAAAAGAACACGAATCTTAATCAAAACTAATTAAATCAACACAAAAGATTAAACAAGATTAACCACAAATGACCAACTGATGATAATCAATCAAACCAAATCAATAACACTAACAATAATGATCACAATAATAAAAACCCACTAGATCAAATCAATAAAAATTGAAGAACACAAACATAAACATGAGATTAAATCAATCACAAGAAAGGAAGATGAGAGATTAACAATAAAGATAAAGATTCAATAACATGAAAAGTAAACTTACTTGGAATTAAAGGAATTAAAGGTGCAAGACAATGTATTTAAATTGACATGAAAACTAAAGGTGCATAATTTAAAGATGGAAGAGCATAGTTTGTCAAACTAGCCAACAACTACAAATGAAATCCTAATGATCTATTTATAGGGGAGGAGGTGATTAGTGGAAGGAAGCTTCCTCCCCTATTTCTTCTTTCTTTAATTGTCATTAAGTCCTCGTCTTTTAAGTTCTTCGACTTTAACGACTTTGTCTCGGGATTTCTTTAGACTCGTCTTGAAATTTCTTCATAAATAAGACTTGAGTTCTTCGGCTTTATTAAACTTCCGTCTTTTGACTTTTTCTTCGATAAATCTTCAGAATTGGTCTTGGACTTCCGTTCTTTTTGCACTCTTGATTTCTTGACTTCATCTTTTGTCTTTTTCTTCGATAAAAGTCCGTGAAAGCCCGTGTTTTCCTTCCTTTTCATATTTTGATCCTAAATTACAACAAAAACACAAACCACGCATAATTCCGACATTTACAACACAAAATACACGTTTTGGCTTGGTTATTATTGTAATTAAGTTGTAAAAGGATGGGTGTTTACACACCTATCACTTGCTCAAACCCATGTTACGATAAAAAGATGCTCATATTAGTGGGTGGCGATACTTTTTATTTCTTATTTTTGTAGGGGGTGAAAACAAGGCAATTGAGTCCTAGAGAGGGAAGGGCGTGTGGGAATGAAAATCCCCTTACTTGAGCAAAGTTTTAATAGTTTACCGTACATACAGGTAACATTCTCAAGCCGTAACCTCCCATTATATAAATATGGGTATGTGTTATGCCTTCTGTTGTAAAGTGATAAAGCTAAAAGATTCAAATAAAAGTAACAGGTTCATACGGGCCGAGTTAAGTCTAATGGATTGTTATTTAAAACTGATATTTACAGCACATCCAATATGCAACAAGGAGAGGACAAGTTTGTCAGATGTCGCTAAGAAAGCAAAGAATCCTATTGAAAACTGACCCTCACTAGCATTGGTACATGGTTGCAGTTACAAAAGGCCACTTAAAATCTAAATGGAGCTGCTAACTGTACATATTTACCAACATTCATTAACAACATGTTTAATAAATATGATTAACATGTGATGCAAGATTACATGCACTCATTTAGAGTAAGAAGATTCAACCAAGTGCAAGAATTAAACTCAACTTCAGGTTATCGAATTTTTTTATTTCTTAACACTAAAAGGGAGAAAATAAAGAAATGGTATTTTTAGTTGCTTTACTGCAGGCTGCAATTGCCTATGTGAATGCTGATCTAACTATACTTAGCGGAACCAAGATGAAAATGACTTTTCACGATTCTAATTACAGTGCATTTATGAGCGTGATGGAGGGTAAATTTTTTTAACAGTCACCTTAAAAACAACGCTATTTGATGTGCTGCTTCAACTTTTAGGTACCTCTTCATGTGTTAGCTAAGTTCTGATATTCTATGTTTGAAATATAATTTTCTGGTTTTTCATGGATATATAGATATATGAGACGAGGGGTATACTATTGATTTCATTGATGTTCATTGGCTATTTCACCCAAAAAGAATGATGGTTTCCATTGGATGCTTTACTATTAACGCTAATTGCTGTTACTTAACCCTTCAAACAGGTGTTGGATTTATTGATTGTAGGTCATTTATCTTAGCTTGGGAGTCATATTATCTCTAATGCATCCATATGAAACTAAACGTGTCTGCCCTTATCTGTGACAGATTTCCCGAATCCACGTGTCACATATATACTAAGCTCTTTCGTGTTATAAAGTGTTATCTATTTCTTGACAACGTTTTTCAATTAGATAACTGTCGACACAGAATCTAGGGATTCTTAACTTTTGCCCCGCTTTACCTTTTGACTCATTTTGTTCAGCGTATTCGGCTCGTGAAACATGGCCCATTCCTAAGTAAATGTGTCCATTCTATAATACCTTTTGTTGTTTTTTGATTTTAATCCACGGTTATATTGTGATCAGCTTACGATTTAGATGGGGGTGTTGCCCGTTATAAACAAGTGATATTGATCTGTTTGTTTCACCTGAAAGAACAGATGGTCTGATAGACAAGTCCCACCGAATGTTTTTAGTCCATTGTCGGTCATTTAGGAGGTATGCCTTAATTGAATAATCATAACTACAAACCAAAACCATGAAACCATTTGAGTTTATTTAGCATAAGTTTCAGCTATATTTTTAGGCTCTATGGTTTATAACCAAAAATTGGGAAAATATTGAACAGCTTAAGAAAAAATGCAAAAAGCTTGAAACAGCTCAAAATACATCAACAACAGTAAATACATAAAGAACTGAGAATAACCTGACCATTATAACACATGGTAGTGATATCGACCATATATAACCGAGTAGATAAAAGTTTGAGGCTTTGATCCAATGATGCACGAGTTTGAATATTCTACTTGAGAAAACAGATAATAAGGCCATCCAAAATCTACATTTTGTCAACTCAAAGATATATAATGAAATAGTTAGAATAATGGGAAGGTCAAACGGGTAGCGTTAAAGTAACAAAAACAAATAAACTTTTATGGCATGTCAAAGTGGGTTGGGTCAGGTTGGGTTAGGTGTTTGTATAGGTTCGTGTGGTCTTTATTAGCTAATATTGCCTGAACAAGGATGTGATCAATCTGGGCACTTTCTTTCATCACATCACCGAGCTGCCAGTTAGATGAAGTGCGCCTTTCCCTTGACCTTTCTCATGTGGTTTCTATATATAAAGTGGACCCACCCATTACAGTCCATCCAAGACCCATCAGCTCTAGTTGGTGTCTGTACATGTAAGTACTATCATCACTTGTTGTATTTCTTTTCCATAGTCTTCATTTTTTAAGATATCATTGCAGGCTGAATAAAATTGTTGTATCCGAACCCTAGGATTTGCTTACATTACACACTGATGGGGTATCAATGTTTTTTCTGTATGAATTGTATGTCAACGTGTTCGTTCTTTGTATATGATCTTTGTTTGTGAACCATATGCGCTATTCTCTGCCTGGAAAACCATATTTGGACACTATTTTTTGCCTGGAAAACCATAGGCGCTCATTATCTGCTTCAACTGCATTTTGTGAGAACATCAACTTTTGACATTTGGGTGAGGCCTGTTCAAAGTTGCAAAAATCACTAGGCGCGATGTGAGTAGTAATTGCATGACACGACAACTATTATTTTCATATATGTTGGAAAGATATACAGTTTCTTTTAAGTTAAAAAGCAGGGTTTTGATGTTTTGGAAGTTTCACCAAAGGTTGTTTAGCTTCAGATTTTAGGCTTGCATTCCTTAGAAATAATGGAGCATGTGGCAGCCTGGCAGCCTGAGTATAGGTAACTGCGTGCAACTTGATTCATGACCATTTGCTTATTCCCTCTATTTTGTATAGGTGACTGCGCAACATGCAGCGTAAGTAATATTGAATCATTATTGTCTTGTGAGTAAAACATGAGTTATGGTGGTTTCTGACACTTAAAGCTACTCTTGCTGCTGCTGGTAGTGAAGCCTTGGAAAAATTCTGTGAGGAACGTAAAAAGACAGTTCTAAGGGTGGTGGAAATGGAATCCTCATATCTAACTATCAAGTTTTTCAAGAAACCTCCTATGAAGGGGAGAGGATGGGGCCACTCCCTCACCAAGGATTCATAGAACCTCATTTGCTAATCACAAAAATCCACCTTCGGGCCTTGGAATTCATGGTTCAGAACATGGAAACCCATCCGACCCATTAGGGTACAGATACGCAGAAGCTTACGATAGGAGGATAGGGTCAAATGTATCCTCTTATATCAGTATGACGACAAACACGCTCAGGAGCACAATTCCGAAAACAATTGTATATTGTCAGTTAAAGAATCCAAGCAAGACCTACTTAGTTATTTCTACACACAGGTTGGAAGGATGGAGGTAAATTTTTTACTACATCTTTGTTTTGTGTTAGCTTATTGTTAATAACTTGATAATAATAAAAGTCCCTCCCTTTCATAGGATCTGCAGTATTTGAGTAGGCCCGTATATAAAGTTCAGTTATTATTAAGACATCATTTTTGTAATTTTAACGTATACTAACATAGTAAGTTCAGATAACTGAGGTCCATATATAAAGTTCAGTTATTATCTAACTGATGTCATATCATTTTTATATGGTCAATCTCGAGGACTATTCCTCATCAAACAACACGATGGCAGATTTAAGTTTACTTCTTGATAATGCTTATTTATATAGTAGAAATAACAAGTTAAAATCTAATAACTTCGGTCACCTGAACTTTTATTTCATATAGTATTAAGGAGTTGTGAGGATTTTGGTATATGCATAGTCAATGTTGCAATCTCTCCTGTTAGATTCAACTTTTAATAACAATGATGATGTTGAATGTCTTCTATATTTGAATCTGCTTGAGTAAATTTGGATTTAAAATCACTAGGTCAGCCGGTTGTTAGTCTACTAACATGCATGTTGTTAGGACCATTGTAATAGTTATATGTAATAGGTAGACTAGGAGGTATGTAGTTCCTCCTGGTCCTAGTAGTAGTAGGAGCAAGTCCTGCTCCTGGTCCTAGTCGAAGTCAAACTTTATTATTTACTTAATATTCTGTTAGGATATGCATGAGATATGTTAGGAAAGGATATGCATATCAGTTTTACACGTTTTCTTTAATTATGTATTAGGGTTTCCTTGTAGTATAAAAGGAATCTTAGGCAGAAGGGTTAGACACACCTTACAAAACGTAGTTCTAGTAATTATCAATATTAGAAATCCTTAGAAAGGATCAAGTCTTTATAGTTATTCTGTTCTTCTTGATTACATTTATATTTTACATTCATACTGTGTATAGAGTCTCTTTGTGATTTGACTTGTGATTAAAGAAGTCATTCACCGGTCCTGACAGGCTGCAAGATCTACATCTAGTAGACCCTACAAGTGGTATCAGAGCCTGGGAGGGTCTCTATACAAGGAGAATCAAGTTTTCTTTTTACTGACATTTTTTTATTATGTCTGCCTCAACTTCTACTCAAACAGGAGAAGACAGCACTCCTAAAATTGTGCAACCTCAGCAGATCCTGGCTACGGTCTCTAACACGAATGGTAAATTCCCTCTTCTAAAAAAGGGTGAATATGATAACTGGGCAATGAAGATGGAATGGTGGATCACCAACACTGATCAAGATCTTTGGAAGATCATTCTGAATGGGAACAGCAGGAAGCTTACTGGGCGAGACAAGAATGGTAATATTACCCTTCTTGACCCTAAATCTCATGAGGAAATCATAGCTATTCAGAAGGAGGTAAAAGCAAAAACGATTTTGCTTCAATCTCTTCCTGAAGATCACATGGGTGACTTCTACCATTTGGATGATGCCAGAGAGATCTGGAATGGCATAAAAGCAAGGTTCGTGTTGGGAATAAATTAAGGCCAGATCACTTGAGCACTGACAAGAACAATTCAAGCGTTGACAAGAGCAAAGCAAGCGCTGACAACTCAAGCGTTGACAAGTTAAAGTCAAGCGTTGACACATTGAAGACAAGCACTGATGGAAGATATAATCTACACGTTTATTATATTCTAGAATACTTCTAGTAAGGATAGAAACGACAATGTATTTTCTATATTTATCTTTACCTAGAATAGTTGATACGTAGCTTATTGTACAAGGCTTCTTAGTCTATAAAAGAAGGCCTTTAGGTTAATGTTTATTATCAAGTTTTCATATAAGTTTTCGTTTGTAAACATCTTTCATTGTAAGCAAGTTCGACATTCATAATCAAAGTGAAAGTTTTGTTTACATCTTGTGTTCTTGTTTAAGTGTTAAATTCCGCATAACACTTAGATTCATAAAGCATATACAAAGGTTTCTCTACGTGTATTACTTGATCTAATCTCGTATACACAAAGCTAATCGATCTAAGTTTGGGATCAACAAGTGGTATCAGAGCTTGTTGAGGAACTTTTGATCTTTAAAGAACACCATACACGAACACCAAAAACCCTAATTTTCTCAGAAACCCTAAAAACACCAAAACCCTAACAACATCATGTCTGAAGCAATAACCTCCTCCTCCTCAGCCTTACCAAACATCAAGATTCCCATGCTTGATGCAACCAACTTTGACTTGTGGAAGTTCAATTTTGAACAATATCTGGGGATCTATGACTACACACTCTAGGAGATTATTGAATATGAAAACTCATTCAATAAAGCTCAAAAGATTCTTGATGCCATTAGTCAAAGAACAGCAGTTGAAGGATGCCCTGAAGAGGATAAGAAAGAAAAACCTGGAGATGGTAGAGCTGTAGGTGCTGAAGACATTGCAAAGAAAAGGGTTGACATGAAAGCCCTAAATATTCTGAAAGTCTCTTTGGGACAAGAAAACCAGCACAAATATAGAGGCTATGAATCTGTTAAGGATCTTTGGGAAGCACTTGAAGTTGCATATGGTGGCAATGCAGACACTAAGGAAGAAAAGAAAAAGCAACTTCTGCATGATTATGCTGTCTTCAAAGCTCAACCCAATGAGAAACTGAGTAGTGTGAGAAGCAGATTGCTTGACATCACAAGCAAGTTGTCCTTCATGGGGACACAAGTTGGTGATGTTGACACCAATGCTACCTTTCTTAAAAGTCTTGGTGAGGCATGGAAGATTGAGGCAAGATCTATTCTTGCCAATAATACTTACAAGAGCTCCTCATTTGATGACATCTACAACAAACTAAGACTGTTGGAAGATGAAACTCTTTCAGAGCATGGAAGCAAATCTTCCACCATCAACATGGCCTTCTTCTCTCATAGTGAAGGTCAATTCAATCAGAAGGACTCTTATATGCATCCAGTTACTGGATCATCATATGTCAGCGCTGGAACAAGTCCTGTCAACGTCTCCTTTTCAGACGCTTACACATTCAAGAATGACTCCCCAAGAGTTAAACCTGCTGGTTTGGATTTGGATACGGTTTGTGCTTACATTGCTTCTTTGCCCAATGGTTCAGTGATTACATATGAGGACCTTGAGCAGATAAGTGATGAGCACTTGGAAGAGATGGACATCAAGTGGAACATGGCTCTTGCTAGTATAAGAGCAAATAGGTGGAACAGAAGGTTTAAAAAGAAAATGACCTTCAATGCTAAAGACACAGCTGGATTTGACAAGTCCAAAGTTGAATGCTACAATTGCCATCGTATGGGGCACTTCATGAGGGAATGCAGATCTCCTAGAAGATCTGATGCTGGTAAACCCTCAAGTCAGGTTGTTCAAGCTCAGGATTCCAAAGCCATGGTTGCAGTTCAAGGAATTGATGGTACAGGATGGGATTGGAGCTATCTGGCTAAGAATGCTGAAGAGGATAAAGCTTTGGTTGCTGATATTGAAGAAGAAGAGCATGTTGAATATGCTCTCATGGCACACTCCTCCTCTTCATCTGATAATGAGGTATATGATGATGCTTTTTGTATCCAAAGGTTGTAGGTTAAACACTAAAAGACTTAACAAAGAGGTGTTAAAACTAAAAGATGATATGAGTATTGAAAGGTGTAAATTATCTAACTACCAACTAGCTCTTACTGAAACTGAGAAAACCGTTTTTGAATACAAGAAAATGGAATTTGACTTAAAAGATAAGATCAATATCTTAAAACATGAGCTAGAGGGTAGTATGGATGTTAGGAACATCATGACAAAGGTTAATAGAGACCTTCAGGCTAAGCTAGATGAGGCCATTAAGAATAAAGATAATGTTGACCTCAAGATTCAAAGATTTGATAGAGCCACCCAAACCCTAGGAGACTGTGTAGCTAAACAAAGGGATCCTAAAGACATGACTGGGATTGGGATGAATGATTACTCTCTGGTTCCACCACCAGCTGGTGACTTCTATGGTGTCCTTAGAAAGGACTTGTCTTGGACTGGTATACCAGAATGCCAAGAGGAGGAATTTATTCCTCCACCAAGAGTTGTCACTCCAGTGGAAGAGTATCAACAAAAATTGACTGACCTAAATGAGTGGAAGAAAGCTAACCCTACTTTATTTGTTAAGGGAGGGTTGCTATGTGAAAGTCCCAATGAATCACCACCCATTAAGGTTACTCACCCAATCACTGGTAAAGCTGTTGACCTAGGCTCAAATACTGTTAGAAGACCTACCATTAAATATGCAGAGATGTATAGGAATAATAGGTCACCCAAGAGACAAGTTAGCAATCATGGAACAGGTTTCTTCTCTTCTAGACCTAAGGGTCTGTCTAAGAAAGCCTGTTACACTTGTGGTAGCTTTTCACATTTGGCATACAAGTGTGTCAACGCTCCCAAAGCCAGCGCTGACAGGAACAATTTCAGCGCTGATAGGAAGAAAGTTAACGTTGTTAGGAAGTCAAACGTTGTCAGACCCAAACCTTGTGTGCAGCAAAGTCCACAAGTGATTAGACCTGCCCCATTCTTTTCTAGAAGGTCTAACACTCATGGACAAAGACCTTTTCAAAAGACAAACACCTGGTCAAATAGGCAATGGGTTCCTATAGCTTTAACACCCCCAAACTTACACGCAGCGGAATACATCTTTGGGTGCTAAACAATGATACAACAACACATAATTTATAAAGAACGACTCGAAAAGAGACGTTTTAGATTTATCGTTCCTAAAACATTTGTCAGAGTAGCGTAGTCCCAAGACATCGTAACCAAAGTACAACCAAAACAAAAGAGTTAAATTGTTTTGAACAAAAGGAACGACAAATATTCAAAGAGTTTATATTGCAAAGTAGTGCACAACATTCATTCCCGTGGCTTCCAAGCTTCACCCTTCCTGATTACCTGAAATACATGTGAGTAAAACATCAGCAATAATGCCGAGTGAATCTATAGGTTTATGTAATCAATTTGAACACAAGCAAAGATTATAAGTTTGTGGCATGCTTATAAGCATCAAATAATAATTTGCATCAACAATGATAATTGTATATAGCATAAATTGCAATAAGCTCATGGAACCGAGCCCTTAGACACTCCCATATCAGTCTAATAAGACGAGAGATTTATTAATTGTCGGTTACCTCTAGATTTTTGGTACATTGCCGTATACCTGACTTCTCAATACAATATGTCCAAACAGTGTGGAGGTCGGGCCTAAGCTTCTATGACAAGTCCACACAAACAGAATCGGGGCGGCTTCCCCCATAGATCTATTAATTGTACTAGCGGCTAGCCCATCATAAGCTAGTTAACGGTCCATAATTGAGGCTTTAACAAAGGCAATCACTTAATGCAATTTAAAGGCAACCACGGGTCCATTCATAGAGGGACAAAGCATACCATAAAAATCTTGTGTTCTAAGTTTATAAAAACATGTATTCCCCCTCGCGGGTTTAAAATCATTTAATAAGTAGTATAAAGCGAGGCTATAGACTCACCTTAAATGCAGACATCAACAGAATATAAGTATCACACCACACAGCATCACATAATATATACGGCTTGATTCCAATAGTCGTAATACACCATAATAAATAATCATGTAGCGTCAACAAAAATCTTTCTGCGGTTGTAAATAATTCCACAGCTATGCTCCAATCGTTTGGTGAGGTTTATGTTTTGGTGTTTTCCCGATGGATGGTTACATCAACTCGACACAAAATAATTAATAAAATTTAACTCGTAAAACTTTGGTGGTTGGCCAAATAAAATAAAATGATAAAACAAATCATATAATATATCCAGTATATATTTTAGATGTGAAAATGACGCACATAAATCATGTCGTAAGTTACTATTTATAATAACATATAAAAATGTATTTTTTTAAAATATATACTATATCCTTCGGTTATAATAGTGTATACGAAGTTATTTTTATATAATTCGACACTCGTTGGAAAATCGTTAAATAACTCATTAAAATTTATTTATCATATATAACGTTAAATGTCATATTAACTAAAATAATACTTTTCAAAAATTATTTTATAACGTAGTTATTCGTTAACTATTTCTTTTATAAAAGTATACATTTTTAGAAAATTTCGGCATGACCTTGCCGTTTTTATAACATTTTCCATGTATATAAAATACATAATTTTTCCTACTTTGTCTCAATCAATACCCAATTAATATTTTTCTCAATTAATATTCTAATTAAGGTATTTTTAATAATATAATTATTATATTAATTATATATTCCCACCATTAATATTTTAATTACTTTCCATTTTTAATCAATACCTTAATTAATATATTAATTATCCCCATCAATATTTTAACTACTTTCCATATATCATTAAATAAATTTATATTTTAATATACCATTTATTAATAATAATATTAATAACAATATCTTCTAAATATGTATGTATTTATTTATTTCTTATAAGTCCTTAAATAATTATATATCTCATTTTATCAAATAATTATTATTATTATTATTATAATATTTTCAGAATCTTACATTCTATATTTATTATACCCCAATTATTATTAATATTATGTATCCTCAAAATATGTATTTTCATACATCCCACTATTGTTATTTCCTTTATTTATTTATTTATTTATTTCATAGGTCACTTTTAACCTAATAAAAAATAAAAATAAACTGATTATATAAATGGTTATAATTTTATTTATTTTCTTATTCATTAAACTTTGTATTTATCATTTCATTATTAAATAAAAACAATAAAATAAAATAATAATAATAAAAATACAAATACAAGTATACATCTAGATCTTATACCCAAAATACAAACAATCAACAAAACAAGTCCAGGAGCATCACCACCACAAGCTCGACACCACCACAGTGGCGGCTGTAGTTGCTGGGATGACGTCCGGCCGCCACCACGACGGTGGTTGGGCGGCGGACAGCCCCCTTTTCCGATCAAAATCGCGGCCAAAACAACCATAACATATAAAAATAATAATTAAACCACTTTGTCTAATCTTGATGTAACCATCTTGCATGGTAAGATCCGAAATAGATACGGGGTTTTTGGGAGTTTTTAAGGTTTGCTTATGTGTTATAACCATAGATCCATCACCCACACACCACCACAAGGTGGCGGCGGCGAAAGTAAGACCACCACAACGGTGGTTTGGGGTTGACAGCGAGAAGAGGAGTTTTAAGGGTTGGAGAGGCGCGACAAAGGTGGGGAGTTGCGGGTATTCGCTGAAAGAAACCCATCGGAGAAGAAAATACTCGCCGGAAAATTTTCCGGCGGCGGCGGCTGCATAGCGGTGGCTGGTGGCCGGATTTTGAGAGAGAGAGTGTGTTTATATTTTTAGGTTAAGTGTGTTTTTGGTTTGTATAGAAATGAGGAAATGTGTATATATTTTTCTATTTATACTAAAATGTATAAAATCAAACTAGCAAGTAGTTAAAACTTTAGGGAAAATTATGTAAATACTTTATTTACTTTCGTACAATAAGCGTTCGACGCTCGTTTGGGCGACTTAACGGACGATTCAAAACACGAGACTTGCGCCATCGTTTTTAAAATCATTTTTCCAATAAATATGAGTCCTTACTTTGTCGATTTTCGAAAACATTTGCTATTAATTATTTAAATGCTCGTTTAATCATTTCTAGCTATTTTGGTTAGATTTCGCCGTAAAAATAAAATGTAAATTTTATTACTCACGTTATTAGCAACGTTTTAGGATATAATAAAAATACTATTCTTTCATATTTTCAAGATTTTCGTTTTGAATCGTTTCAACTATTATTTTTATTAGTTTCGTTCAGTCCGACACTAAAACGTCGAAAAATACTACAAGTAATTAAATAATAATAATTTAATTTATAAAACGTAAACGTAAAAATTTTAAATTTCTCAGTTCATAAACTAAAAGAAAATATTCAAAATAAATTTGAATTTTAGCTAACACGATCTTCGTTAAATTATCGAAAATAAATAACAAGTTTCGTAAATGTTCGAAAAATATTAATTTAAACTTTGGTCAAAATTTTCGGGTTGTTATATCATCCACTCCTTTAGGAAGCGACGTCCCGGCGCTTAATTCGCATACGATAGTCTTCAGTCTAACAGTGAAGAGTGAAAAACAGGCAAGTCATCATCTAAAATCCAAAGAAAATCAAAAGATATTATATGTACACGTTCTCCATGATCGGACGTCATTGGACAATGCCGTCTGAAGTTCTCACAACTTACGATCATTCGACTAGATCACATGCCACATAAGTATCTAAAAGCAAAAGTCAAACATAAATATCAAATACAGATTTCCGCCGTTTGTCATCGAGTAGGAATATGAGAGCGAAGAATAAATTATACTTTATCATTAAAATAACATTTGTCACAATTATCCATCCCGGATTTGGTATTACCTTAAAACTCAGTTGAGGTACTTTCTCGATAAAGATGATACATCAAAAAATAGAAGTAAAATAGTTTTAAAATTTATTTGGTCGTCTTAAGAAACTTTGAAGGAATGACGTAAATTTATTAATTAAACTTATACTGATGGTTGTTTCGATAATTGAAAATCATTGGAAAATGTATAAACATAAAAAAAATTTATAATATGTTGTAGAAATACTTAAAGGTGTTTATTATTTCAAAATAAACATGGGATATATTCGAGTTTCGAAATGTGACAAGATAACAAACGAACACGAATAGAAATAATGGTCAACAATTAGTAAGAAATCAACGGTACAAAAGAGAACGAAACAAATGTCGTATAAATTCTTAAAGAGAATAATAAAATAAGGCGTTGATGGTAAGACGATAAGAAATAATAGATTAAACAAGTTGTCAATTTTGGTTAGTGCGGTTGATGGTTCACCAATATCAGCTTGTTAACTTAGCGGTGGTCGTTACACGATCGGAAATAAGATCCATACAAAAATTTTAATAAAATAAAATTCCTAATAATCACTTGTAATTAAAACAAATCAAATGAACGATGTTAGTGTTTAAAGAGAGAAGTCAAAGCACGGTTCACAAGAGTGGATTTTGAGACAAACGGGAGTGACGGACATCATCCTGGATATACGGAAATCACTCTAGTGATAATTCATTATTCACGTGCGGAGACATTCCAAAAATCTACCCAGTCGCATAAAGAAAATTGGACGAGAAGGAAGGATAAAACATTGAGACTTTCAAGTCATTTATCAACAGTCAGTAATTAAACGAACGGTCAAAAGAAATCAGTTATAAGACAAAATGAAGTAACAAGTGAAAAAGCGATCGTCGAGTAAAAACGTATTCGTAAGCGCTTAATTCGTTTAAGAAAAGGTAAGAAAACGTATGCGGATGCATAGAAATTGCGCTACTTGCATAAAATATAAAGGTTTTCAAAACTTCTTTCACTTTATTTCATTTTATTTATCTTTATCATAAATACAAGTAAAAAGTTGATTATTATCAAGATTTTTAAGGTGACTACTATTCAGCCTAGCATGACTCCTTCTAAATTAGACATAGGTGATCAGGCCATGTATAATTTAGGAATAGCAATGCAATGCTCAGTTTCGTCGAAAAGTATTACGTTTCTTATGTTTATATATAAACCATGCCATTTGAAAAATGGAATTTAAAAATAGTTTATAATTTTATAGGATACAGTAATTTGTGAGATACTCAGTAAGCAACAACTTAAATGTTATAAAAATTATTTCATAATATCAAAGTAAAACAATTTGTGAAGTAATTGAGTAAAAATGTTAATTAAAATTATATGGTGACATTTAATGAGGTATATAATAACCAAAAGGGTTGCAAAAAGTTGCAAATAGTAGCTCATAAAACAACCAATGAAATGGTTACAAGTTGTTAAGTTTTCAAAGGGTTATAAGGTTTAGACGAAAACTCATGAGATACGCGATAATAATGTCGACGAAGAATGTGAAGACAAACTTCAAAACTCAACCCAAATCAGTGGAAGGTTAGAAGAAAATAAAAATAAAAATAAAATAACATCGAATGACAAATGAGTCATATATATTGAAAGAATAAAACAATCCACATGTGTATTCTTTGTAAGATACTCGACACAACATGCTTTTAAGAAAGTATGTTATTCGTTTTTAAATTACACCATTAATCCGGTAATTGCTAATCCTGTACTGTTTTTATTTTTAAATATTTTCACATGCAACTAGTATTCGTTAGTTGCAAAATAATATTTGTTAAAATTTTACGATCTCAAATGAAATCAAAACAGCTTAGAAACATATAAAACTCATGTTCTGAATTTTCTATCAGATTTAACTTTTAAATATGAGCCGATTAATTGACCCAATAAACGACATCTCCAAGACTCAGAGTCTAAAGCATTTTGATGCAAAACGACGTTTCAGACGACTTTCTAGTTTTACCCGAGACCTGAAAACCAATGTAAAATGACCAAAATACCCCTGCAAGTTCTGTGCAGGTTTGACTATTTTATTTTTAAAACGCAGGTTTTACTTTCAAGTTTTGACCTGTTTATACTGCCCCTACAGTTTCTGCATAAAGTGTATGTTTCGACACTTCTTAACGGCTCAAAATATATACATATATACACACATGTCTTGTGGATTTTACAACAACGAAAAAAAATAAATCTCGTAATGAGCATCAAATAAAATATAGCATGATGAACGACAGAAAATGCTTCAAGGTATTCAACACGAAATTTAGGAAGCAAGACGGTGAAAGACGTTCGTAATTTAGATTCCAAAATGCAATGTAGGCAAATCTCCTTGGTGCCACGATTGTCAAAAACACAAAACATAACAAGAAAAGAATGGAACATTAACATGCTACACTCCGGGAGCGAGAAGGTTAATGAAAAACAAATGATACAATTTTATATAAGTAAAATCGTATTCCAATTCTAGCGCCATAATCTAGACGATGATTTATAAAATGACGATGACGTTACCGAGTTATAAGCGAACAATACTCTTTGAAGTTGATACATATAAATGTCAATAAATAGCGGTTAGTCTAATCCAAGGACACATTGAACTACACAATGGTCTAGAGACTACGTTTCAAGACGTCCAAGCACAAATAGCCGGAAGACGATTTGGATATCTACGTAGATATCTCAAAGGGTTAAATAATGAAAGTAACGCGCGCAGATGAAGGTATGTAAGGTCATAATATAAAAATTTTGCAATAAAATCAATTTAAATAGTTCAAAAATAAATACAGAAAGATCTTGAAAATTCAATGTATTTATTTAAGTTAATCATTAATAAATGATAAACTTTTATCGAAAAGTTTAACGACATAAATATATATCGATAAAGGATTATAGTATTTATTTAGAAATACTTAGCAATAAGGCATACATAATAATGTATACTAAAGTTGTAATCCCAGAAGTAGCTTGAACCTGAAGTCACGCGAAATCATGTGCACCGACTCTTTGAAAAAATAAAAACCGACAGTTATAGTTTAGGTTTTTAGAAAAAGACCTAGTTCTCTATAACTCATGGCTCTGGTACCAATCTTTAACACCCCAAACTTACACGCAGCGGAATACATCTTTGGGTGCTAAACAATGATACAACAACACATAATTTATAAAGAACGACTCGAAAAGAGACGTTTTAGATTTATCGTTCCTAAAACATTTGTCAGAGTAGCGTAGTCCCAAGACATCGTAACCAAAGTACAACCAAAACAAAAGAGTTAAATTGTTTTGAACAAAAGGAACGACAAATATTCAAAGAGTTTATA
This sequence comes from Glebionis coronaria, assembly GCA_025667525.1. Taxonomy (NCBI): domain Eukaryota; kingdom Viridiplantae; phylum Streptophyta; class Magnoliopsida; order Asterales; family Asteraceae; genus Glebionis; species Glebionis coronaria. Next base: position 63,978 of record JANFOE010002397.1, read on the forward strand.
TTGCAAAGTAGTGCACAACATTCATTCCCGTGGCTTCCAAGCTTCACCCTTCCTGATTACCTGAAATACATGTGAGTAAAACATCAGCAAAAATGCCGAGTGAATCTATAGGTTTATGTAATCAATTTGAACACAAGCAAAGATTATAAGTTTGTGGTATGCTTATAAGCATCAAATAATAATTTGCATCAACAATGATAATTGTATATAGCATAAATTGCAATAAGCTCATGGAACCGAGCCCTTAGACACTCCCATATCAGTCTAATAAGACGAGAGATTTATTAATTGTCGGTTACCTCTAGATTTTTGGTACATTGTCGTATACCTGATTTCTCAATACAATATGTCCAAACAGTGTAGAGGTCGGGCCTAAGCTTCTATCACAAGTCCACACAAACTGAACCGGGGCGGCTTCCCCCATAGATCTATTAATTGTACTAGCGGCTAGCCCATCATAAGCTAGTTAACGGTCCATAATTGAGGCTTTAACAAAGGCAATCACTTAATGCAATTTAAAGGCAACCACGGGTCCATTCATAGAGGGACAAAGCATACCATAAAAATCTTGTGTTCTAAGTTTATAAAAACATGTATTCCCCCTCGCGGGTTTAAAATCATTTAATAAGTAGTATAAAGCGAGGCTATAGACTCACCTTAAATGCAGACATCAGCAGAATATAAGTATCACACCACACAGCATCACATAATATATACGGCTTGATTCCAATAGTCGTAATACACCATAATAAATAATCATGTAGCGTCAACAAAAATCTTTTCGCGGTTGTAAATAATTCCACAGCTATGCTCCAATCGTTTGGTGAGGTTTATGTTTTGGTGTTTTCCCGATGGATGGTTACATCAACTCGACACAAAATAATTAATAAAATTTAACTCGTAAAACTTTGGTGGTTGGCCAAATAAAATAAAATGATAAAACAAATCATATAATATATCCAATATATATTTTAGATGTGAAAATGACGCACATAAATCATGTCGTAAGTTACTATTTATAATAACATATAAAAATGTATTTTTTTAAAATATATACTATATCCTTCGGTTATAATAGTGTATACGAAGTTATTTTTATATAATTCGACACTCGTTGGAAAATCGTTATATAACTCATTAAAATTTATTTATCATATATAACGTTAAATGTCATATTAACTAAAATAATACTTTTCAAAAATTATTTTATAACGTAGTTATTCGTTAACTATTTCTTTTATAAAAGTATACATTTTTAGAAAATTTCGGCATGACCTTGCCGTTTTTATAACATTTTCCATGTATATAAAATACATAATTTTTCCTACTTTGTCTCAATCAATACCCAATTAATATTTTTCTCAATTAATATTCTAATTAAGGTATTTTTAATAATATAATTATTATATTAATTATATATTCCCACCATTAATATTTTAATTACTTTCCATTTTTAATCAATACCTTAATTAATATATTAATTATCCCCATCAATATTTTAACTACTTTCCATATATCATTAAATAAATTTATATTTTAATATACCATTTATTAATAATAATATTAATAACAATATCTTCTAAATATGTATGTATTTATTTATTTCTTATAAGTCCTTAAATAATTATATATCTCATTTTATCAAATAATTATTATTATTATTATTATAATATTTTCAGAATCTTACATTCTATATTTTATTATACCCCAATTATTATTAATATTATGTATCCTCAAAATATGTATTTTCATACATCCCACTATTGTTATTTCCTTTATTTATTTATTTATTTATTTCATAGGTCACTTTTAACCTAATAAAAAATAAAAATAAACTGATTATATAAATGGTTATAATTTTATTTATTTTCTTATTCATTAAACTTTGTATTTATCATTTCATTATTAAATAAAAACAATAAAATAAAATAATAATAATAAAAATACAAATACAAGTATACATCTAGATCTTATACCCAAAATAAAAACAATCAACAAAACAAGTCCAGGAGCATCACCGCCACAAGCTCGACACCACCACAGTGGCGGCTGTAGTTGCTGTGATGACGTCCGGCCGCCACCACGACGGTGGTTGGGCGGCGGACAGCCCCCTTTTCCGATCAAAATCGCGGCCAAAACAACCATAACATATAAAAATAATAATTAAACCACTTTGTCTAATCTTGATGTAACCATCTTGCATGGTAAGATCCGAAATAGATACGGGGTTTTTGGGAGTTTTTAAGGTTTGCTTATGTGTTATAACCATAGATCCATCACCCACACACCACCACAAGGTGGCGGCGGCGAAAGTAAGACCACCACAACGGTGGTTTGGGGTTGACAGCGAGAAGAGGAGTTTTAAGGGTTGGAGAGGCGCGACAAAGGTGGGGAGTTGCGGGTATTCGCTGAAAGAAACCCATCGGAGAAGAAAATACTCGCCGGGAAATTTTCCGGCGGCGGCGGCTGCATAGCGGTGGCTGGTGGCCGGATTTTGAGAGAGAGAGTGTGTTTATATTTTTAGGTTAAGTGTGTTTTTGGTTTGTATAGAAATGAGGAAATGTGTATATATTTTTCTATTTATACTAAAATGTATAAAATCAAACTAGCAAGTAGTTAAAACTTTAGGGAAAATTATGTAAATACTTTATTTACTTTCGTACAATAAGCGTTCGACGCTCGTTTGGGCGACTTAACGGACGATTCAAAACACGAGACTTGCGCCATCGTTTTTAAAATCATTTTTCCAATAAATATGAGTCCTTACTTTGTTGATTTTCGAAAACATTTGCTATTAATTATTTAAATGCTCGTTTAATCATTTCTAGCTATTTTGGTTAGATTTCGCCGTAAAAATAAAATGTAAATTTTATTACTCACGTTATTAGCAACGTTTTAGGATATAATAAAAATACTATTCTTTCATATTTTCAAGATTTTCGTTTTGAATCGTTTCAACTATTATTTTTATTAGTTTCGTTCAGTCTGACACTAAAACGTCGAAAAATACTACAAGTAATTAAATAATAATTACTTAATTTATAAAACGTAAACGTAAAAATTTTAAATTTCTCAGTTCATAAACTAAAAGAAAATATTCAAAATAAATTTGAATTTTATCAAACACGATCTTCGTTAAATTATCGAAAATAAATAACAAGTTTCGTAAATGTTCGAAAAATATTAATTTAAACTTTGGTCAAAATTTTCGGGTTGTTATAGTAGCAAACCCTAGGTTCAACGCTGACAAGGGTAATTTCAGCGTTGACAGGACAAAATCCAACGCTGACAGAAACGTGACCAGACCTAAATATTTGCAGCCACAAGGTAAGGGGTCTAAAGCTTCTTCAAGCTTAACATGGAGACCCAAGAAAGATCAAAACCCTAATGATAATGGAATTTCAATGACTTGCAATAGATTTAATTACATTTCAAAGGTCATTACAAAACCAATTGGGGTTAACTGGGTATTTCATCCTAAAAAGGATGAGAATGGGGTTGTTGTGAGAACTAAGTCTGTTCTTATTGAACAACCAGATGAATCCAAGTCTTTTGAGACTTGGGTTCCCAAAGAAAACTAATTTGTTTTCTTTATGTGCAGGGCATTCTAAGACAGATCAATGATTATGGATATTGGGATAGTGGATGCTCAAGGCACATGACAGGAAAGGAAGACTATCTGACGAATTTCACCCCTATTAAAGATGGTGATAAGGTATACTTTAGAGGTGGATATGGGACTATCACAGGCAAAGGAACCCTTCTCACCAATAATCTGCGTTTTGAGAACGTCTTCTTGGTAAAAGAACTGGATTATAATCTGTTTAGTGTATCACAAGTTTGTGATAACAAAAATAAGGTTCTTTTCACTGATACTGAGTGTTTGGTGTTAAGCAAGGATTTTAAGATCCCTGATGAGAAATATATTGAGTATAGAACACCTAGGCATAAGGACATATATAATGTGAATTTAAATGGGATTAAAGTGAATACCAATATGTCTTGTTTTTATGCTAAGGCCTCAGTAGATGAAAGTAATTTGTGGCACAGGAGACTAGGGCACATAAATTTTAAAAATATAAATAGACTTGTGAGGCTTGGTTTAGTTGATGGTTTGCTTGAGAAGGCCTTACACAATGACTACTCTTGTGTTGCATGTCTTAAAGGCAAGCAGCACAAGGTCTCATTCAAGTCCAAACAGGTGCATACTAGTTCCAGACCTCTTCATATGCTTCACATGGACCTCTTTGATCCAACTAATATAGAAAGTTTGAATGGCAAGTCATATTGCTTTGTTGTCACAGATGACTTTTCTAGGTTTACTTGGACATTCTTTCTAGCCATGAAGAGTGACACAGCTGATGTTCTTATTGATTTTATCACTCAGATTGAGAAAAGGTCTGGAAATGAAGTTAAAATGCTTAGGAGTGATAATGGTGGAGAATTTAGGAACAAGAAGCTAGATGATTTTTGTGCCAGGAAAGGAATTACTAGGCAATTCAGTATTGCTAGAACCCCACAACAAAATGGGGTTGTTGAGAGGAAAAATAGAACCCTAATTGAAGCAGCCAGAACAATGTTGGCTGATGCTCACTTTCCAATAGCCTTTTGGGCTGAGGCTGTTAATACAGCATGCTATGTGCAAAATAGAGCATTGGTTAACAAAATTCAGAACAAAACACCTTATGAGTTACTTTGGGGAAGAAAACCAAATATTGGTTTTCTCAGACCTTTTGGTTGTCATGTAGTAGTTTTGGATACTAGTGATGCCTTAGGGAAATTTAGTGCAAAAGGTGATGAGGGTTACTTCATGGGGTATTCAGTGCAGAGCAAGGGTTATAGGGTTTATCTTAAAGAGGACAAACGTATAGTTGAGAGAGTACATGTTAGGTTCTTAGAGAATAAACCTAGTGATCCTGTAAGTGGTCCTAATTGGTTGTTTGATTTGGAACCCTTATCTAGAACATTAAATTATATGCCTGTCACTAATCCAGACATTGTGAAGGTAACTTCAAATGTTGTGGAGGAACAAGTTGTTAATGTTTCAGGTACACAGGTTCTTGAGAAGGTTGGATCACAAGCAGAAAAGGCATCTCCTACATTTGAATATGTCACAATTCCCATTTGGACAGATGCTTTTGCTGCCGCTGCTGCTACTGGACAAGATAATGGTGGTTTCCAAATACCACCAGATACAAACATGCATGGTTCTTCAGGCGCTGACAAAGGCAAATCTAGCGCTGACAAGACCAATTCAGACGTTGATGGCTCAGACGTTGACAACAACAGTTCAAGCGTTGTTAGCCCAAGCGCTGACAAACAAGGTTCAGACGTTGACAACACCTTTGCACATCTTTTCTCTTCCACTTTTGAACAAGGAGAACCTTCCAATTCTCATGAAGAAGGTCATCCTTATGTTGACATAAGAGAGTCTGATGAAGAAGACATTGGCAACATGGAGCATGAGGTTGAGGACACCAGACTTTTTGAAGGAGGGGTTCTCACTTCCACAATGAAGAATCACCCCACATCTCAGATCATTGGTGATATTATGACTCCAGTTCAGACTAGAAGATCTCATCAAGGTCTTGGTGGGTTTATTGCCAATATTCACAAGAAGGTTGATACCCCTCTTGTGCAAGCATGTTTGTTTGCATGTTTTCTGTCACAAGAAGAACCCAAGAAAATATTTGATGCTCTCAAAGAACCAAGTTGGGTGGAAGCAATGCAGGATGAGCTTCACCAATTTGCAATTCAGGATGTTTGGGAGCTGGTTGATTATCCTAGATATGTCAGACCTATAGGGACAAGATGGGTTCTCAGGAACAAAAGAGATGAAAGAGGCATTGTGGTCAGAAACAAGGCAAGGTTAGTGGCTCAAGGTTATACACAGGAAGAGGGGATAGACTATAAGGAGGTCTTTGCACCAGTTGCAAGGATTGAAGCTATTAGGATTTTTCTAGCCTATGCTTCCTGCATGGGCTTCACAGTCTATCAAATGGATGTCAAGAGTGCTTTCTTGTATGGCACCATTGTTGAGGAAGTATATGTCATGCAACCTCCTGGTTTTGAGGATCCAGAGCATCCAGATAAAGTGTATAGAGTCAAAAAGGCTATGTATGGCCTTCATCAAGCCCCTAGAGCATGGTATCGTACTCTGTCTACCTATTTGGTGGACAATGGATTCAAGAGGGGCACCATAGATCAGACAATATTTACAAAGAAGAAAGGCAAAGATGTGTTGCTTGTGCAGGTCTATGTTGATGATATCATTTTTGGGTCTACTGATCCAAAGATGAGTGAGGATTTCTCCAAGCTTATGACAGACAAATTCAAGATGAGTGCTATGGGGGAGATGAACTTCTTTCTAGGTTTACAAGTTCAGCAGAAAGAAGATGGTATCTTTATCTCCCAGGACAAATATGTTGCTGAGATCTTGAAGAAGTTTGGCTTTTCTCCACATGAAAAGAGGGCTACTACTCTTATGGATAGAGAACACCCTTGGGGAAAGATTGGAGATGGGAAAGATGTTGATGTCAGGCACTATAGATCCATGATTGGATCCTTGATGTATCTTACTGTTTCCAGACCTGACATTATGTTTGCTGTGTGTGCTTGTGCACGCCATCAAGTGACTCCTAAAGAATGTCACCTTTATGCTGTGAAGAGGATCTTTAGGTACCTAAGATGTTATCCCAGTCTTGGTTTGTGGTACCCAAAGGATTCACCATTGGAGCTGATTGCATATTCAGATAGTGATTATGGAGGTGATAAGTTTGATAGGAAATCCACAACTGGTGGATGTCAGTTTCTTGGGAGTAGGTTAATATCTTGGCAATGCAAGAAACAAACAGTGGTGGCTAATTCTACAACTAAAGCAGAGTATGTGGCTACAGCTGCATGTTGTGGTCAAGTGTTGTGGATTCAGAACCAGCTATTGGACTATGGGTATAATTTCATGCATACTAAGATATTTGTTGACAATAATAGTACTTTATGCATCATTAAGAATCCTGTACATCATTCTAAAACTAAACACATAGAAATTAGACACCATTTTATAAGAGATTGCTTTAAGAAAGTTTAATACAACCAGATAGGGTTGACACTGAGGACAATGTGTCAGATTTATTAACTAAACCTTTTGATGCTGGGAGATTTCAATACTTGGTAACAAGTATTGGAATGGTTAATCTCACATAATATGTGTTTTGGATTCTTTTTGTAAAAGTATGTACAGGATGATGCATTATTATTATTGGTCTTATTGATGATTTAGATTTTCCACTATATTTTTCTAACACTGACAAAGGTTGCTTGAACACTGATAAGTGTTTTTGCAACGTTGTCAGCAATATAATTGTCTAACGCTGACAAAGCTTCCCTCAACGCTGTCATGTGTTATCGGGGCGTTGTCAACAACAATGTTAGTTTTTGTGGTTTTCAATCTAAATGTGCAGATGGTGTTAGCAGTATACCATTGGATACAGAGTTGCTTATGGATCAATTGAGAAGCATTTGGACAAGTTTTTATTTATGGATGATGGTTGTAATGTTTCATTCCTATCTTGACATAAATTTTTTATGTTCATGCATGATTTTAACAAACTTTTTGTATCATAGTTTAAGGGGAGGTTTTAGGAACCTTTAGGATTTTTGGGTATCCATATGATACTCTTATCACAATTCTAGATTGTGTCCACATGTGAGTATGAGTTAGTTTTACTAAATCATGAGGCACTGTAGCATGCATAGTATATCAACTTTGCATGCTTCCAAGACATTTTTGGCCTAGAATTGGTTGTGGTCTGTTGGGAGACTTGGGAATGATTTTGGTATGGGATTTACCTGGGAGTAACAAGGATTTTATAAGGTAACTTTGTTGTTAAGAATTTTGGTTAGCAAGGGACACTAGAGGACTGTTATGTCTATCTTGCTTATGCAAGTGTGCATAACTGGACAGTGCTTGCCGCCCTATGATAATTATCAGCTTTTGGTTATCTTCTCTAGGATAAATTACTTGTTAAGGTCATTTTTCCCCTTTTTAAAATAATTTTATTTTTGGACACTGACAAGAAATTTCCAAGCGTTGTTGTGACCAAATTGGACGCTGACATGGCTTTAGGCAAACGTTGACAAGATTATAGCCGTTGGGTGTTGATGGGTTATTTTTGACCGTTGACACTCAATGGGACCTACCCAGTTGTTACTTTTTGACATATTTTCAAGCCGTAATTTTAGGAGTTGTTACTTTCATTTAATGCATGAGATAACTTATAACTTTTTCAATATTTTCATGATTAGTTTTTGAAAATCTTTGCCTATTTTTGGGCCAATCACATGCATTCTTTCTCTCCTATAAATTTGGCTCCTATTTTAAACAGGGTATCTATAATTCTTGTCTAACACTTTTCTCTTATCAACTTCATCTTCTTCACTTAAAATCAACAGCTTTCATCAATGGCACCAAAGTTTAACTCAGCAGAATTGGCATTGGGGTTCAGATCAAAACACAACATGATTGCTTATCTTGACGCTGATAATGATCTGTTTCCTCAGTACACACAAATGGTGGCGTATTTGAACGCATCCCCACTAAGGTATGCTCTTTCTCATGCACCACTCATTCCAGTCACACACATTAAGCAGTTTTGGAACACTGTTAGTTCCTCAACAGTTAATGGAGTGACCACATTAACTTCTATTGTTCATGGGAGGTCTTGGGTGGTTACTGAGGCCTTGGTACGCCAAGCCTTGCATCTTGATGATGCTGATGGTGTAGCCATTCTTCCCATAAATGAAATAGAACAAGGGCTTAGGGCTTTGGGATATCCTTTTCCTGATGAAGGTACTCTTAACAAGTATCATAGGCAGGAATTTCCCCCAGCCTGGAAGTACCTCATACATGTCCTCCTTCAATGTTTGAGTCCCAAATGTACTGCACACAATGAGATCAATAGATCCATTGCTAGTGCTATTGTGTGCATTGCAACAGGGCAAAAATATAACTATTCTAAAATGATTTTTGAGGGGATGTGTAAAAACAAGGGGACAAAAATGACTTTAGCTTATCCCCGTTTTCTGCAAATGATTTTTGATGATCAAGGTTATTGCTCAAGGGATCACAATGATTTTTATAAGATCCCTGAGAAAAAGAAAGCTATTTTTATGAAGATGGATTCACCACCCCATAGAGACTTACCTTTAACCCCAGCCATGCTTGCTGTTATTGCAGCAGCACAACCTCAACCAGACCCCCAACCTCAAATTGACCCTCAACCACAACTTGAACCCATTCCTGAACCTTTACCTTCACCTGAACACATACACCTTGACCAAGAACCCTTCAACGCTGATACATTAAATATTGGCGTTGATGTGCCTATTTCCAACGCTGACACACAACCTTCACAATCCCAAACACCCCTTAACAAACCCACATCTACCCATTCTTCCACACCATCTTCCACACCCCCCGAATATAGGTTGATGAAACGCCAAAGGACTACTAGAGTGTTCTCCTCTAGTGGTCCTAGCCATGTAGCAGAGAGAACCACCACCACAAGTGTGGCTGGTGACCTGGATGAGGCTGGGACTATTGGTTTTGGCTTAGATGCTGGCCAAGGCAGTCCCACCATCATTAAGTCCTCATCCTTGCCCAATGAATCTGACTTGGGAGGTCAAATCCCCATTTTAGAAGAGGGCAGACTGGAACCAATAACTCTTATGGAATTGACGGTAGTCTGCATTAGCTTGCAAAAGCAAAATGCAGACTTAGTACAAATTGTCAGCTCACAAGGCCTTGAACTCAAGCAATTGAGGGAGAGGATTGTTGTTTTGGAGAGTGATCATGCTAGGAGGGGTATGGAGGAGTCTTCCAAAGGGGAGGAAGATCAAAGAAATCTGAGTGATAAGGGCAGCCAGGATGGTCAATCAATGGAGATTGCTGAAGCCCTTACAACTTTGAAGAAACAAACAGGTTTTGATACGTCCTTAATCTCTCCAACCAATCTAAATTTATCATTTACAGCTATGTTGAGAGAGGTTACACAAGGCGCTGAGGGAAAATATTTGAGCGTTGACAAGGCAAATTTGGACGCTGATAGGAGTATTTTGGGCGCTGATAGAATAAATTTGGGCGTTGACAGACCTGCACATGAAGGTGATGTATCCCAGTCATCATCTATCATCAAGGAAGTTTCTACTCAGGTATTACCATCTACCCTACCAACCATTGCACCATTAGATAAGGGTAAGGGTAAATTGGTAGAAGAGATTGTTCCAAAGAATGCAGCCCAGGTTGAATTTGATAGAAGATTGGCTGAACAAATGATGGAACAAGATGAAAAGGAGAAGTCACCATTTGTTGTGTCTTCAGAAGAAGAAAGTGATGGAGCTAGCTCAGATTCAAGTGTGATGATTATAGAACCTGAAAGGCTTGAGTATGGTGATGAGCTTGCTAGGGAAAAGTTGAGAGAATTGAAATTGCAGGTTGATTTTGACATGCCAGAGGTGGTTCAAATGTACAATTCTTGGGAAGAAAGCTGCATGGATAATCCAGACTTGACCATTTCAGATCAAATATGGGGTTTGGAGCTTCTTCTTAGAGTTCAGCAAGATTGTAAAGTAATTTTGAAGCACAAGGCAAGCAATATTCTCTCAGAGTTGAAAAGGGATAGAAGGGAGCTCTACTTTATGTTGCTCAGATGTCATGGAGTTGGATGGACATATCAAAAGTTGAAGGCTTTGACATTTGATGAGTTGGAAAGCAGGGCTTATCCCATTTGGGTGAGAGTGCAGGAAGCAAACACTCGCAGACTTCTTTCAGATGAAAGAAAGGAGCAACTTGCAGAAGAAATGGAAATCAAGAAAGCTATGATGATTCCCAGGCCAGTGAAGAAGGGATTTAAATTTGAGTTTCCAAAAGATATGGATCCACTATATCCAAGTGAAACAGTTATAAGAAAGAGCCTCAAGCTCTCCCCATTAGAAGCTTCAGATATGGTGCAAGTGTTACCATTAGATCTCAGGAACCCAATTGTGAGTTATGAAGAAGATGAATGTGGGTTCTGGAAGATTGGCAGATTTGGCAAGGAGGTACACACTTTTACCACTCTCATATCTTTATTTGCAAGTTGTGATAGAGAAGACTTGGTGGACCTTTGGAGGTTACTGGAGACCAAGTATGAGGCTGAAGCACCAACTTCAGCCAATGGAATAAAACTTTGGACCACATTCAAAAGAATGTGTGGGCCAAAAGATGAAGATCCTGCAATATAGAAGGATCTTGAGGATGACCTCAGTGGTCTTCAATGGAGGTTATATTCAGCTGCTGGTGTATACCATTTGAGTTCTACAAAGTTTGCTGAGTATCTACTTGTGGATGCTCAGTATTTCATATCCAAGGCTGTTTTGGAAAAGATGAAGGACACTCAGCTGGAGATAGATTATTCAAGTGACGTGGCAAAGGATTTGATCAGATTTATTCATTACCAATATGAGACGATTTGTCAGACTCCCCTTAGTCCTTAATGCTTATTCAGAAACTTGATCATAAAGAGTGGATATCAAGTTTAGGGGAGGATTGTTGGGAATAAATTAAGGCCAGATCACTTGAGCGCTGACAAGAACAATTCAAGCGTTGACAAGAGCAAAGCAAGCGCTGACAGCTCAAGCGTTGACAAGTTAAAGTCAAGCGTTGACACATTGAAGACAAGCACTGATGGAAGATATAATCTACACGTTTATTATATTCTAGAATACTTCTAGTAAGGATAGAAACGACAATGTATTTTCTATATTTATCTTTACCTAGAATAGTTGATACGTAGCTTATTGTACAAGGCTTCTTAGTCTATAAAAGAAGGCCTTTAGGTTAATGTTTATTATCAAGTTTTCATATAAGTTTTCGTTTGTAAACATCTTTCATTGTAAGCAAGTTCGACATTCATAATCAAAGTGAAAGTTTTGTTTACATCTTGTGTTCTTGTTTAAGTGTTAAATTCCGCATAACACTTAGATTCATAAAGCATATACAAAGGTTTCTCTATGTGTATTACTTGATCTAATCTCGTATACACAAAGCTAATCGATCTAAGTTTGGGATCAACAGTTCGGTGGGAATGAGGAGTCAAAGAAAATGTGAAGGCCCATGCTGAGAGATGAATTCACAGAATTCAAAATCTCAGAAACTGAAGGTCTACATCAAGGGTATGATAGGTTCCAGAAGATATTGAGCCAGTTGAATCAACTTCGGTCTAAGCCTGATGATGGTGATATTAATGCAAGGTTTCTTAAAGCCTTACCCTACTCATGGAATCAGGTGGTGATCTCTCTCAAAGCCAAAGGTGGGCTTGACTATCTCACCTTTGATGATCTGTTTCATAGGCTCAGAACTTTCAAACCCCATGTTAGAGGATTTTCTAGTGACTCTTTTCCCACTCCTGCTAATTCAGCCTTTGTGAGTTCTATGGCATCTAGTCCCATGTCATATGCTAGTAGCCCAAGCAATAATGTCTCCTCTCAGCATACTGTTCAGCATACTTCTGCTCCTGATCCTACTGCCAAGTCTGGTAGTATGGTAGAAGCCGTTCTTCATTCTTTTGTGGCTGATGTTAATGCTGAACAACAATTTGCTTTTGATGACTTCAAACAGGTTGATAAACTTGACCTGGATGAGATGGATCTTAAATGGCAGATGGCCATGCTTACTCTTAGGGTTCACAAGTTTGAGAAGAAAGCAGGAAGGAAATTTAATTACAACCCTCGGGAGCCAGCAAGATTCGATAGAAGCAAGGTTCGATGCTATAACTGCCAACAACAGGGTCACTTTGCAAGGGAGTGCCCTAGCAAGAATGATCAGGAGAAGAGCAGGTACTCCGCTTTCAAGGTTCAGGAGATAAAAGATGACAAGAAGGCATTGGTATCTGTTGACTCTATGGTCAACTGGAATGATCATCAGGCTTCTACTCTGGAATCAGCTGAGTCCTCGACTGACGTATTTGCAATGATTGCTGGGAATCTCTCTGATGCAGAAGAAGCAGACGAGTTTGCTCTTATGGGCATCTCACCTCAGGTACAACATTGTCCTCTTGGTTTTCATGATAAATACTCAGAATTGTTGTCTCAATTTAATGAAGTAAATGATCAAAATGATAAGTATTTTTTAGAGGTTCAAGCCTATAAGGCTTCATTAAATACTTTGGAACAACAAAAGAGGTGGTTACAAGATACTCAACGTGCGTATGAGGATAAAATCAGGATACTAAGAATTGATTTAGAAAACACGACAAATATGATTAAATATACAGAAACAGAAAGAGATGCTAGTATCAAAGAAAAAGAGGAGATGCAAGCTAAATTAGATGCTACAATGCTAAGATTTGAAAAATGGCAAAAGGCACCTAAAAATCTTTCAAAATTAATTGATAGTAGCATGTCTGGCAGAACTAAAAGAGGCTTAGGATTTGAAAAATATATTGACTCCGAAGATGTATTTGATTTATCTTTTTCAAGTGTCTTTGATGCCGACAAAGAGGACGAGGGCAAACCTAGTTACAATAGGTTTAAACCAGCAGCAGAAATGCATGCTATCCCTCCTCCTCTTACTGGAACTTTTATGCCCACTTCATGGCATAATGACTCGGATGGATCACAGATGCTTGAGTCCCCAACAAGTTCTACTAATACTAATGACTTTGTCTCATGTACTTTCAGTGACAAAGCCGGTGACTCTGCATCTAGTGGTTCAAGTGAAGAGTCAAAACCTACAAGTTCCAAGTTGAATGAACATGCTGCTACTGGTGCTAGGAAGAGTGAAGAAAAAGTTGTTGTCCAGTCAAGTGTGTCTGGTCCTAGTTGATTGAGTCCTAGGAAGAATGTTTTTCCTAGAAATGTGTGTAATAAAGTAGGCAGTATGAAACAATCTCATTCTAATAAAAGGTCTTTCAAAACATATTTTGTTTGTGGCAGTACCTTTCATTTAATTAAAGATTGTGATTATTATGACACACATGCTTCTGTTAATCATTCTTTTCCTGCTCCTGGTCCACCAGGAGCTGCTTCATATGCTTCTAGCAGACTTAATCCTAGTGCTCCAACGTTTACTTCTTCTCGAGTATCCTCTCCTTTAGCTTCTGATTATTGGAGAAATATTGGATTCCAAACAACCAGTAATTATTTTCAAAATTTTAATCCAATCTATCCACATAATTTGGACCACACGTATTTTGGTTTGGGAAACTTGGGAACTGCTGTTAAGCCCTCAGCAAGTTGTACTTGGTCAAATAATAATACCCAAATGATGCATAGGCAACCAAGGAACAACGGTGGATCTCATCAATCTTCGTGGCACTATTCTAAAGATCCACAAGGCAGGCTCAAACCTGAAAAGGTTTGGGTCCCCTTAAGTCACTAACTTTTGCAATTTTTTTTCTCATGTTGTTGTAGGTTACTCCATACCAGGATCCTAGTCTAGGAATTGTTGATAGTGGTTGTTCCAGGACCATGACTGGCAATAAAAGTATTCTCTCTAACTTTGTACCATTTCATGGAGGCAAGGTCTATTTTGGTGGGGGTGAAGGCAGAATCACTGGCAAAGGAACGATAAAGACTCCAAATCTAAATTTTGAGCAGGTTTACTATGTGGAAGCACTTCAACACTTCAACTTGATATCGGTCTCTCAGATTTGTGACAAGAAGCAGTTTGTTCTCTTCACCGATACTGATGCACTTGTGCTTTCCAAAGACTTTCAGCTTCCGGATGACTCACAAGTTTTAATCAGAATCCCTAGAAGACACAATCTCTATAGCATCAAGTTGAATGAAGTCAACCCTACTGGTCAACTAGCATGTCTAGTTGCTAAAGCCTCAGAAGATGAAGCCACTAAATGGCACCGAAGGATGGGGCATGTGAACTTCAAGACCATTTACAAACTTGCAAATCTGAATCTGGTCTCTGGTTTACCTCCCAAGGTGTTTCGAAATGATATAAATTGTATTGCCTGCAGCAAAGGCAAACAGCACAAAGCATCCTTCAAGGCCATTACTGCTCTTAGTCTTATTACTGAACCTTTGCAGCTACTACACATGGATTTATTTAGTCCTACTTCCATCAGGAGCATTGATCACAAGCAATTCTGTTTGGTGGTAACTGATGGGTATAGCCGGTTTACGTGGGTGTTCTTCATGGCTGCCAAGAGTGAGACCTACTCAATTCTTAGAGACTTTCTTACCTTGATAGAAAACCAGTTGTCTAAGAAAGTTAAAGGTATTCGTTGCGACAATGGAACCGAGTTTAAAAATAAAGACCTCATCGCACTTTGTAATGCTAAGGGCATCAAAAGAGATTATAGTGCTGCAAGGACTCCTCAACAGAATGGTGTGGCAGAACGAAAGAACAGGACACTAATAGAAGCAGCAAGAACTATGCTTGCCGATTCCAAGCTTCCAACCATGTTCTGGACAGAAGCTGTTAATACTGCAAGTTATGTTTTGAATAGGGTTTCTATTACCAATCCTCACAAGAAGACTCCTTATGAGCTGCTCACGAGCAAAGTTCCAAATATTGCTCATTTGAAGCCTTTTGGGTGTCCAGTCACCATTCTGAATACTAGTGACTATTTGTGGAAGTTTGATGGCAAGGCAGATGAAGGATACATTGTGGGATATTCAGCTCATTCTCGGGCTTATCGTGTATACAATCTTCATGCCAAACGGATCATTGAAACTATTAATCTCAGGTATTTTGAGGAGAAGTCAAACATCCAAGGCAAGGGTCCAGAATGGTATTTTGATCTTGATTATCTTAGTGATTCGTTAGGATATTTTCGTTTCAAAACTAACCATGATGCAGGACCACAAGTGTTTGCAACTTCTAGTACTGGTGTTCCTTCTAGTCTTTCTGATTCAGATGATGAGGATGACATTTTTGTGGTTCCATCCTATTCCACCACAGTTTCTCCTACTCCTCCTAGTGATGCAACTCCATTTGATGTACAGGATTCCCAAGCAGCTCTTGACACTCTTCTCAAACAACAACAAGAATCTACTAAAGCAGCTGCTCAAGGTAGTTTTGAGTTTCCCTTGGTTGAGCCTTCTGACAAAGTTGCTCCTGGTACTCCAGCTTCTGCTCCTAGTGCTAGCTTATCACCTATTGGTACTCCGGCTAGTGAGTCTGCTTCCAATACTCGTTTCTCCAGTCCTTCTGATTTGGGGAACCATTAAAAGAAGTCTTCTACCAAGCTGGATGATATTCATAAACAACTAGTAGATGGGATTTTCCAAAATGCTTCATATGATGCTGACTTTGTTGGTGATCTCAATAACTTGGCACCAGAAGTGGAGGTTTCTTCCAATCCATTCTTGCAATCACATAAAGATCATCCTACCACTCAAATTATTGGAGATCCTGGTTCTATTGTCAAGACACGCAGAATGCAGCAGAAGGCCTCGCCTGATCATCATGCTCTTGTGGGCTATATTGAGGATCAAAAGCGTAATAATCATACGGACTTTCAACACTGTTTTTTTGCTTGTTTTCTTTCACAGGTGGAACCTAGGTCTGTTTCTCATGCTCTTGAGGATCAAAGTTGGGTGGAGGCTATGCAGGAGGAAATGCAGCAATTCTTGTTTCAGAATGTTTGGGTTCTGGTTGACTTACCAGATGGAAAGACAGCTATCAATACCAAATGGATTCTCAAGAACAAGAAGGATGCACGGGGAATTGTCGTAAGGAATAAATCTAGGCTTGTCGCACAAGGACACACTCAAATTGAGGGCATTGACTATACTGAAGTTTTTGCTCCGGTTGCAAGGATAGAGGCCATTCGTCTGTTCTTGGCTTTTGCTTCTTATGTTGGCTTTACGGTGTTTCAGATGGATGTCAAGAGTGAATTTCTCTATGGCAAAATTGACGAGGAAGTGTATGTTACTCAACCTAAGGGCTTTGTAGATCCACTTTATCCCAAGAAAGTTTACAAGGTGGTCAAGGCTCTTTATGGGTTACATCAGGCTCCTAGAGCTTGGTATGAGCATCTTTCAACTTTCTTGTTAAAGAATGGCTATAGAAGAGGTACTATTGACAAAACACTATTTCTTCGGCGGAATACCAAGGATATTATCCTTGTTCAGGTTTATGTGGACGACATTATCTTTGGTTCTACTAGGAAGGAGTGGTGTGATGAGTTTGAACACTTGATGAAAGGCGAATTTCAGATGAGTACGATGGGAGAACTGTCGTTCTTCCTTGGTCTTCAGGTCAAGCAACAATCGGATGGGATTTTCATCAGTCAAGATAAATATGTCCATGAGATTCTTCAGAAGTTTGACATGGATCCTCTTAGACCAGCAGCAACTCCTTATGAAGTTGCGAAAATCAAACTTAAGAATGAGCCAGACCCCCCGGTAAATGTTCACATGTACAGGTCTATGATTGTCTCCCTCATGTATTTGACTGCATCACGTCCGGACATCATGTTTACAGTAAGTGCTTGTTCTAGACACCAGGTGACTCCAACGGTTTCGAACTTAAATGTAGTGAAGAATATTTTCAAGTATATCAAGGCTCAACCTAAATTGGGTCTATGGTATCCTAGAGAATCTCCTTTTGTTCTAGAAGCCTATAGTGATAATGACTATGCTGGTGCTAATAATGACAGGAAGTCTACTACTGGTGGTTGTCAGTTTTTAGGTCGTCGACTTATTTCATGGCAATGCAAGAAACAGACAATTGTAGCTACTTCTTCAACAGAAGCTGAATACGTTGCGGCTGCTAGTTGTTGTGGACAAGTTTTGTGGATCCAAAATCAGATGTTGGACTATGGTTTCAATTTTATGAATACAAAATTTTTTATTGACAATCAAAGCACTATTTGCATTGTGAAGAATCCTTTTTCTCATCAGCGGACGAAGCATATTGAAATTAGGCATCATTTTATACGGGATGCCAATGAAAAGAAGCTGATACAGGTTCTTAAAGTTCATACGGATGACAATGTTGCTGATTTGCTGACTAAAGCTTTTGACGGTCCTCGGTTTAACCACTTGGTGGTTCATATTGGGATGGTCAATCCTTGAAGTCTAGGATTGAGGGGAGGCAAAGCCTAAGGGGAGGCTTTGTGTACATATTAGGACAGACTAACGTATTGATAGATTTTAACAACATATTTTATTGGTTTTGCTGGTGTGTGGTGCTTCTGATGGAGGATTTTGCTCTCTTCTGGTGGATATGGCCTTACATGACTGGCTTCTGGTCCTCATTGGTCAGCTTCTAGTTATACTTGGTTGGCTTCTGGTGGTTTAAAATCCTTCCATGACAAGTGGTGTTTGGCTCCTGGTACTGGTCTGGCATACTGCTCATTCCTTTTGTCCTTTGTTAATCACGTTTTGCTCCTGGTCTGACAATTGTGTGATTTGACTTTTGGTCAACGCTCCCAATCCTGGTATTTACAGTTTTAAATTAAGCATGGTTAATTGGGAGTTGGTAATTATGTTAAAAAGGGCAAGTGGTTACTATGCAATTATGGTTTAATTTGAAAGGGCAACCCCCCATTAATAGGGGTCAATGAACAGTTACCACTTTCTCTATTTATGGTCAACATACACCCTTGACTCACTCATTACAATAAACACACACACAAAACCGCTCCTACTCTCTTCACCCTAATCACAATCCTTCTTCCATCAATTAATCAAGATCCATGGCTGCTCTTGCTTACCAACCTGCTCACAACCGAGTTGCTTATCTGGGTGATGGTCCACATCGTGAACATTTTGCTGATATCCTCGATTTCATTGAAGCTTCCAACTTAAGGTTTGCATTTACTGTATGTCCCACCATATATGATAGTGTTATTCGTCAATTTTGGGCGTCTGGTCAACTTGTGGATGTGGTTGGTCGCCCACGTGCACTCCATGCTACCATAGATGGACGTGCATATGTGGTGACTGAGGCTTCTATTCGCTCTTCTCTTCATCTTCAGGATGAGGGTGGTGTTGAATCCTTCCCCAATTCGGAGGTATTGGAGGGGATGGCTGCTTTAGGTTACGCACATGGGGGGAAGTTTAACTTCCAGAAAAATAGGTTTTCCCCCCAATGGAAGCTTCTGGTCCACTTTTTAATCCATTGTATGAGCCCCAAGTCTGGGAGTTGGGATGCTTTCCCTACTCCTTTGGCTACTGGTCTTATTTGCTTAGCCCAGGGTAGAGTTTTTAACTTTTCTCATTATCTATTTGAGGGGATGGTTAGTAATTTGTCTAATGCTGGTTCGAGAAAGAAGTTTCTTATGTACCCTAGGTTTCTTCAGCAAATTCTAGTTTGCATTCCTCGTGATAGGACTGAGCATGTGCCGTCTAAGCTTACAGCTAAAGTGTATTATAATATGGTCAATGGGTTTACTGGGGAATGGAGGCCCCTGACTGAAGCCATGTTGGGATTGGCTCAGGGTCCTATGGGTGAGGAGGAGGAGGCTCCTGAGTTTGTTGTGATTGATGATGACCCCATGGAGGAGGAGGCTCCTACTGCTGGTGCCACTCCTGTGGTTGAGGAGGAGCTGGTTGAAGAGGTGGTGGTTGAAAAACCATCCCCTTCCAAGGCTGGTCCTTCTTCTGTCCCACACGAGTCTCCATTTGTGGAGACTCCACCTCCTAGTCCTGCCCTACACTCGACTGATAAACCGTTTGATGCTAGTACTCCACAGGTTGAACCATATGTTGCTTTGGGCTCCAATGATGCTTTCCCTGATCCAAGTTCTCTTGGTGGGCAGGCGGAGGAGCCTACTACACTGATTTCTTTGCTTGATCTTATGCGCAGGTACCACGAGCGGATGATTTGTTTGGAAGCTGATTTGAACCAACATCGGAAACTTACAAGGGAGTTTGTTCTTCCTCTGGCTGATCGCATCAAAGCGTTGGAAACTCAGCAACGGCGTCGCAAGAAGCATGTGGTCCATTCAGATTCTGATGAGGAGGGTACGGAGAATGTTGATGATGGTTTGACATTATTGGCAAAGGTTGCCTTTGCTGATAAAGTTTATGATGATTTGCCGGTTCCTCCGACGTCCTCCAGTGTTCCTTCTCCTGGTGCTATTCCCACTTCTATGGGTAGTGATTCTGATCCTGCTGCTGGTTCTCATGCTGGTCCCTCTCATGATTCGAAGGGCAAGGCCCCAATGACTGATACTCCATCCCCATCTCGCAAGCGTACCCGTCGCCAGCTTGAAGAGGAAAGGCTAGGTGAGGAGGCTGCTCGTCGAGTTCAAGCCGAGATTGATGAAGCTGATAGGGCTGCTGAGGAAGAGCTTCGAAGGCGGAGGCGTGAACAAATTCAGCACGATGCCATGCATTGGAGTGATAGTGAATGGATGCAAGTTTTGACTGTTCTCACTCGGGATTATGCTCAGTTTACAGATCTTTTGGGTGACGATGTTGATGAGCAAAATTGTATTCCGAGGGCTATGGTATTGATGCGTAAGCACCAGTTGGCCCTTGCTGCACAACTTAAGGAAAAGAGAAAGAACAGACCTTTATCTCGGACTGAGGAGCGCAAGCAGGTGCAACGTTATGTGAAATATCAGTCTGCTGCTCATTTTAATGCTCCTTGGAAGTGGGACCGGGTGCGGGCTTTGACTTTTTATGAGCTCAAGGAACTTTATGAAAAAATGGTTAAGCGTCAGAGTCAACCTATTCCGGAAAGATTTATTTACCATCCTCGTGGTGTGGCTTCTTCTACGCCTGCTGTTTCTACTGGTCTTTCATCTGCACCCACTCCTGGTTCTGCTGCTAGTCCATCTGGTTTTGTTGCTACTACTGTTGGTACTTCTACTTCTCCTTTGGTTGCTCCTTTGGGTTCTACTGCTAGTCCTGCTACCACCACCTTTGATGCTACCACCACCACTCATGCTTCTATCACCACACCTGTTACTACCACCACCACACATGTTCCACCAACCACCTTTGCTACCACCACCACAACTGCTGCTACTACACCTGATTTGCCATCTCCTTCACCACCAGTTCCTGGACCTCAACCAAATCCTACTTCTGATGCAACTCCTATTGGTTCTTTGGGTGGGCATCTTCATGAGTCTACTTCTACTGCTCCCCCTGCTGCTGCTGAGGTTAGGGTAAAGGTTGAATCAACACCTAGTGATCCCACACCTCGACGTTCCCTTCGCCAGAAACAAGCTCGTCGTGTTCGCCGTGGTAAGACAACTCCTTATGAGAAGCAGGATCTTGAAAATTTGATTGATGCAGCTTCTGACAGCGATTCTGACTTACCTTTGGGCAATGGGAACATTACTGGTTATACGGTTGAGCGTTCCACAACACTTCCTGGTGGCGTATCCCATCGGATTACTTTGAGTGATGGGACTGTGCGTTTGGCAACGGGTTTGCAGGGTGTGTTGTCTTGGGCTGATCGTATGGATCTTATGGCGTTGTATGGACTTGTTGATTCTAGTATGCCTTTTGACCCGATGGCTGTGTCTTCATGGCCTGGTCTGCGTATCTGGGCTGATCTTAAGCTGATGTTGGATGCTCCTCCTAATGCTCCTGTTTCAGGCATATGGAAGGATCAAATGCAATGGGAGATTCTGCGTTGGAAGCTATATTCTGGATGTGGTGTTCATATGTTGGAATTAGAATCTGGTCATATGGTGTTTATGCTGACGGATGTGGAGTATCCTTTGACAATTTCTTCGATGGAGGAGATGTTGGCGAGTCACTTGCAAATTTCTACTGCTCCATCTGGAAATGAGTCCTCTATGGCCACGACATTGGTAGAAGGTATTCAGGCGCGGTTAATAGCAGATAAGAAGGCTGCTTCTGGTATGTGATGTGCTTGGGTTGTAAGTGGTTATGTTTTGTATTTTTGTTCATTTGTTCTTATTCTCATTCTTTTCACCAATATGTACAGTGATTGGTGAACTTCATTCTATATAGATAAAAAAAAAATATATATATATATACTTTTTATATAATATCTGCTTATACTTTTAAAACAGTTTAGATTTTATACTTGTGAATAATATCCCTTGGCTGCTTCACATTGTGGGTTCTGGTTACTGATTTGTGCTTGTACTGGTATTCGGCTTCACTTGGTGTTGGACGTGGTCCACACAACAAATGGTTCTCAACTTACCATGTCTGATCGACAAGAAAAAGTTGATTCACCTTGAGGGTACGGCTCCTGGTGCGATTCTCAAATCCGTTGATGGTTGCCAGGTTACCCAAAACTGGATGGTTTTCACTTGCCATAGTCTTGGACTGAAAAGTGGCTAATCCAAGGGAGTACGGCTCTTGGTAAAGATCTTATCAAATCTGTTGATAAATGTAATAGCTTGCTTAAAGCTATAGGGTGTTCAACTCACCGATGCTTCATTGCTAAGAGTTGGCGAGTCCAGAGGGGTACGGCTTCTGGTAAAGACGCATCAAATCCGTTGACAGCTGTGATGGTTTGTCTAAAATCATCAGGGTACTCCCACTCACCATTGATTCACGTTCTAAGAGTTGGGATGGGTTCTAGTCTCCCAGGGTGATGCTTATTCCACCAGAATGACTAGCTAGCCCAAGAGCGAGCAGCTACTTGGTAAAGGCTCATCAAATCTGCTCATGTTGCTGAAAAGATTCAACACGATGCTGATTTGTTACAAGCTTTAGAGAAGCTTCTGGTGTTTCATGTTGCGGCGGTTACTTTGATTCTTATCTTGTTGATGTTGCTATTTGTTTTGCTGATACAATCCTCGGGCTTTCTTTGCACGTTTTCCAGGAAACTTGAACTCAACAGGTCAAATTCAAGTTTAGGGGAGGATTGTTAGGACCATTGTAATAGTTATATGTAATAGGTAGACTAGGAGGTATGTAGTTCCTCCTGGTCCTAGTAGTAGTAGGAGCAAGTCCTGCTCCTGGTCCTAGTCGAAGTCAAACTTTATTATTTACTTAATATTCTGTTAGGATATGCATGAGATATGTTAGGAAAGGATATGCATATCAGTTTTACACGTTTTCTTTAATGATGTATGAGGGTTTCCTTGTAGTATAAAAGGAACCTTAGGCAGAAGGGTTAGACACACCTTCACAAAACGTAGTTCTAGTAATTATCAATATTAGAAATCCTTAGAAAGGATCAAGTCTTTATAGTTATTCTGTTCTTCTTGATTACATTTATATTTTACATTCATACTGTGTATAGAGTCTCTTTGTGATTTGACTTGTGATTACAGAAGTCATTCACCGGTCCTGACAGGCTGCAAGATCTACATCTAATAGACCCTACACATGTTTATATGTTTAATACTTTGCCTCAACAAATTTTTGAGTATCTTCAAGTTCAAAGAAAAAGTTTTTCCATACAGTAGGCTTTTTTTTAAGTGCGGTGGGTGGTTCAGTTTTAACTGAAAAATGTAGCTACATTTTAATGCAGTTGCCAGTATAACTTAAAGTCAGCCCCATATATCATTATAGTCATGTAGAATGAAGAGAAAAGTTAATTTAGCCACAAAGAACATCCATTGAATGTAACTGAAAGCTGGGAATCGTCACTGAAGGCGTTGCTGATTACCTGCAGTAGTATCAGTATCAGGTGGCGCCCTATCTATATTTTCTCTTACAGGAAGTAATGCCAATGATGAACATTCAGCTGATGGTCACAATGGTGTCATGATGCTTCGAACAGTAAGTTTAAATAGAAACAATAATCTTACAGGAACCTTTCACAGGAGCTTAGAAAAGTAATATTCCCGCAAGTCTGAAATGTGACAATCCGTCAATTTACGATTGATATTTTATTCTCAAATATTATTTGAAAATATTATTTTAATGATACAATATGAACTCACTTATTTTTGGGAAGAAATTTGGATTTACGTCTTGAAGTAGCATCGACTACGTTTAAACCAGAGGATTCAACGTTACGTGCTTACGTTTATATACACCGTCTTTGGTGACAGTCCGACATTTCAGAAAATAAATTTATCCGTGAATACTATTTTGGAGTTTTAAATTTGTGTTGGTTCATAAACTCACAAATTTACGAGAAGAGACTAGGACTTACGATTTTATTTTAACGTCCTTTACGACTAAACCGGAAACCTTAGGATTACGTATTTACGTTTTCGAACTCCGTTTTTGATGAAACAATTTTTATTGGATTCGTTTTGTGACGTCGATTCATAATTTATAAAAACATTTTTCGTAAAACGACCCGAGGGCACGCAAATCGAGGAAACTAGAATCGAGGAGTACCCGTAAATAAATGGGGATGAGACAAGTGGGACACTTGTCCCACCCCCATCAAAACCGGCCTAACCAAGCTAACCAACACCATGAGGTGTCAAGACCTCATAAACAAAGTCTACACTTGTGCTTACAAAGTAAGCAAAGCTTACACATGGCTTAAGGCTTACAAGTTAAGCCACCATCTAACTAAAACCATCAAACTACTACCACTTCCTCATTTCCCATCCATGCAAAACACATACTCTCTCTCTCTAAGCCATTTTGGCCGTCCCATATCTCTCACAAAACACCCCAATTTGATCTTGATTCAACCATGAAATCCCATGTTATTTACACATATGTTGAAGCCACTTTGAAACCCTATTGATTGGTGGTGCTTATAACATCCAAGGAGAAGTTTTCATGGAGTAGGAGGGATGATTATCCACAAGTTTTCTATGAAGAATGGTGGCCATGAAGGTGGTCTTGGAGCATCATAAGTTTCTCCATCTAAAACCATGTCAAACTCATAACCTACATCAAGTTGGTGGTATAAAGATTGTCCTCCTCATCTTCTTGTTATTTTGATTATGTAAACATGTATTTTATTTCCTATTGTATATATTTATGATGATTATATGATGATAAAAATGTTATGTGGGGATTTGTTGTTGATAATCATGGATAAAAAGGTGAAAAACCATAAGAAACAAGGTTAAAATCTTGGTTAAATTTGATGACTGTATAAAACAGTAAAGAACTATATGGTAATCTGATAAAATGATGAAGTAGAATGGATTTACAGTAAGCTATGGGTCTTGTACACATGTGAGAGTTGGCCATGCAATGGAATCAAAATAATGAGTGAGATATGATCAAAACAAGTTTAGGGTATAAATCTGAAGTTACTGTTTTGGACGATTTTTAGAAAATATTTAGAAGATGATTCAACAGTAGCTTTAGAAGAGTTAAATGTAGCACATATCATGTAGTTTATGTGATAAACATTTGAGCTTCTATCTCCATATAGAACTCAAGATATGGCAGTTTTGGTGAAAATGAAGTTAAAAATCAGATTTTTGTAAATTAAAGAATAATACTATTATATAAGCACTCACATTTTAATATATAAAATGTAAAATAAAAACCCACTAACTTATAAACTTATTTATATAAATATATATAAAAGGTTAATCAAATGGATAAATTATATAAATGGTGGTGAAATAATGTTTATAAGTAATAAAAACTATAAATATGATTTTTACGACTTTTTCGGCTATTGCCGTAAAATTAACGTTTTTGTTAAATAAAACTTAGATGGTTGGACCCGTCTAATGAAAACTTTATAAAACTTATATACTGATATATAGACATGTATAACAAGTAAAAACCGATAAAACCCGAACTATAGGGCATACGGACATTAACGAGCTAAATAAACACATTGGACTAATAAATGGACTAAATAAGATAAACACCCATAAAAAGAACTTATTGGGCTTAACCCATTTGGGCCCAACTTGGAAAGTATACATACTGATAATATAAGTATGAAATGGATTAAAACAAGTTAAAGAACTTGTAATAAGTTTATTGGACTTAAAAACACGTGAATAGGTAAAACTAGTAAACTAGTATAAACGTTATCGACATATAACACTAAAATGAGTAAACGAGAATATGTAAACCCACTTGATCATCATATATATATATAATCATCATATGTATACATAATTGGTATTTTTATAAAGTCATTGGACATGAGTCTAAGACCGATTATCATTTATATAGGTTTCCGTGATTGAAGCACGTACCGTACGTCCGAATTGCCGATAACCCGCCTTCCCACATCAACGTGAGTTCATAGCCTCGCACTCTTTTAAATGTTTTTATAAATGTTTTATAAACCCGCGAGGGAGATAACATGTTAGTTTTTATAAAATTAGGACACCATTTGTCCCGATTGTTTGTTTATTGATTTTGGACCCGAATGATTGAATGACCCGATTGTATGACCCTATGAATGATTAAAGGACCCGATAGATGAAATTAAATGGATTATTAAAGTTAGGTTATGTCACTAAAAGTCCCATTAGCATGAATTGTGAACTACCGGGAGTTGGTAGACGCTTATGCATTTAATAGTACTATTTGGGGACGATCACCCCAGTTCGCGCCTTGACGGTTGATCCCCGTCGTGCCACATTGATTGGTAAGCGAATTAATGTATGAGAAGATTTCCATAGCGTGACCTTTGTGACGACACGCTACTTTAGATGGGCAAAATTGGTATCGGGTTAGCTACCCGTTGTTGGTTAAGTAAGGTAACAATGTCATGCGGCTTATAATAATCCGAATTAACAAAATAATAATAGACGCTCCAAATTACGATGTATTGCCTGACTAGCAATACAGGGTCATACTATTGATATTATGATTGTATTTTGGTTTTCATAACCATATTCATATAACGATTTTTATTTGATTTTATACAACGTCATAAGACGTATTGTATGATTGTTTTTACGACATTGGCTCGTATAATGATTTTTAAGGCGAATGCCTATATTATGATTTTCGATAAGGATTTATATAAAATGACTTTGGCTATTTTTTTGGCCTATTACAACGATTTGTATAAAATGATTTTGGCTATTTTACGGCCTATTACAATGATTTGTATGAATTGATTTTTGGTACTAATTTTATACCAAAGTTATATTGATGGAATTTATTAAACTCTATGAATTCACTCGACGTTATCGCTGACCCTTTTCTTTTAACATGTTTTATCTCAGGTACTTGAAGGTAATTCTCGGGAAGACAACAAGAATTCATGGCCCGCACCTAAACAATATTTTTCCATTCAAATACTTTGTAAAAACTTTGTATGAAATAATATGACTTGGGACCAATGTAACTTTGATATTTATGAATGGAAATGATTTATTAATAAACGACGCGATTTTTAAGCGTTGTCTATGATGTGAGTAATGTGCTATCCCGTAACACCAACTAGTCTTCCGCTGAACTGAGTTGTATAAATTTGGGGGTGTTACAGTTTGGTACCAGAGCTCTCGTTATAGAGAACGAAAGATTTTTAAAACCAAGGTTTTGAATAAAACATTTCAAAATCTTTTAACTAAAAACATTTTTCACAAAATGTCTAAAAATCTTTTGACTATAACGGTGCTGAAGAATTCCCGAGTTACCGACAAGGCCAAGACTGAGAAGTGTTATTTTAATATATATATAACTTGGATTATATATATATGATGTAATTTGATTACATGGTTGTTTGATGATTATTTTAATATTTATACGAGGTATTTATACGACGTCGATTGTCACAAGTAACCCTAAATCCCCTAGTAAATTAATCGAAGCTATTCTCGTAGGAATTCTAGCTATCTTAGATCTAAACCAAGTTGTGGATATTTATGATCCCAACAAATGGTTGATATTCGTAGAATTGTAGACATTAATTGATTGTGATATTGAAGAAGAATTGGCAAGATTACATCTGATATCGATGTCATGACGATCTTTTCTTATAGAGTGAAGTTTGACAAAACGTTACCACCTAGAAAGATGTCATCTGATTCGTTGTCATCCAATTCTTAAATTGAAATCGAAAGGGTGAATGTTGCACTTGAGGCTGTTATTGGAACCATTACCCAAAATCCTCATGCCACTAATACCTTTCCAAGAAGTCTAGTTGAATGATCAAGTCATTTCATAGTAGTGACTTATTTGATAATTGTTGTTGTAAGAGCTAATAGGATTGGAAATTAAGTGTTGATTCGTATTGAGATTGTATTGCCTTTACAAGGCCGAAGAATAAGATTGAAAGTATTGGAGATTGAGGTAGGATATCGAATTGAGTATAAAAATTGGTTGAAACTTGAATAAATAAAAGTAAAATTTAACCCATATGGAATATGAGATTATTAAGAGGAAATCGTTAAGTTTTGTGATTAAATTATAAGGATTTAATTGATTGTTGATTCGTGTTAAAGGTTGTTCCTAGGCTATTGTCCACTAACGAGGATGCCCAGTGTCCAAGAAATAAATTGAAAAAATCTTCTTCTGAATTGAGACCGATGGATCTTCCGGGACCGGCGGGACACCTAATGACTCTTGTAGATTAGTATTCATTGTGGTATCTTTAAAAATAATCCCTAACTTAACTGTGACATCAGTTGGTAGGATGAGTTCTGAGAATTGTATGACATAGTGACACGTAATGTGTTACGGTACAATTTTGACTTATTTGTGATTAATGAAAAGACTACCTTTGATTGCTAAATTCTACATGTATCGATGTTATCTATCTTTATTGCTTCATCCTAATGTTCGCATTAGTGATGCAACCGTTGAACAAGTACTCATCTTGGTTTGAGTTACGTTGTGAATTATTCTTCGTGAGTGCCATCGAGATCATGAACCTCATGATTATTTGGCTAAGCTCATTTCCTATCATATCATAATTAATTCTTGGTGAACAAGCTTTCATCACTTTTCTGCAGATCATTCATTGTTTTTATCAAATTTAAAACGGTATCCTTTGAGAAAATTAAATTTTCATCACAATAAGGATTATTCAAGGTGAGATTTATAAGTGATTGATATAAAAATGAAGTTGTTTATAAGACGCTTTGGAAACTTAATTATTTCCATAACAAAGAAAATCTTTGTAAATATATTTTGATTCTTATTTAAGAATTAAGCATGAAAATGTTTTTATTATAAACATGATGATAACATTTTGACGAACTGAGTATTGCATCATTGATCTTGATATCGTATATAGTTGCGCGCCTACATACAATTTGGAATGGACTATGCAAGACTGATTAGTAGTCACCATAAAACCAATGAATAAACACTACATTTTCTTTGAAGTTGTGAAAGATTAAATTTTATGAGATCTGCAAGAAGTGAAAAATAAGGACATATTGTTAGGGACACCTACATATGTGCCTGTAACATCTATTCTTCTGAGTTGAATTTACTTATCTATGGAAATTGTCTTATTTGACAATTGACAATTCTTTCTTGTCCAATTCTCCCGTAGTGAGATTCTTAGGAAAAGTATATGATTACCGAGTGTTGATACCCGACTGGATGTATTGACGTTCTTATCATTTCTTATGATTTGATTTCATTTGAATGACCTGGGTAACGATCCGAGGAGCTTTCGAATGCGTACTCAAATTATGAAAACATGGGATATTTCATATTCGTTAAATGTTTTCGCCTGTATCTGATTTGAAATTCTCTCGCGTAGATTATGCGTTGACCTTACTCTTTAGATGGTAGTTGTGTCTCCATATATCCCTGAATCTGTGAAGGATTATGAGTTATTGTTAGTCTTTTGAGAAGTTCACCTCTTATCGACGGCAATGAAACTGAAAAGTTAATAATGCCGGTAGAATGGATTGATTGATTATGACATGACGACATTGTCTTAATTGATGGGAACTCGAGTAGAATTCCCTAAAAGATAAGATGTTGATTATCAAAAGTGATCTAAATAATTCGTGATGGATGACCATATCCTGCATTTAGACTTAAAAAGTATACCGTGAATGGTTGTGAATTAGTTATAGATATTATAATCTAGAAAGAACCTAATATGAATGTATTAAAAGATGTTTATGTTATCTGAAACTTTAGGAAGTATTTGTTGGTGAATTACCTAGACTTTCGCCATTAAGGCAAGTTGAAATTGATATTGATTATATTTCCGGTGCTGCACTTGTGGCTTGTGCACTGTACGTCAGCACCATCTAAATTAAAGGAATTACCGTACAACTGAGAGAGTTGTCGGAGAAAGATTTTATTATACCAAGCCTGTCATCCTGAAGAGCTATGGTGTTATCTTTCTTTATATTAGATTACTGTGACTGAGTAAATTGACAATCGAAAACGATATCCATAACTCGAAATGGAAGAATTGTTCGATCATTTACAAGGTTCTAACAAATTTGATCCATAGCATGGTTATCATCAACTTCGCATCTGCGAAAGAGATTATCTATTCCAATCACTACATCCGGTGCTTGTAATGAACATTATGAGTTTCACATGATGTCGTTTGGATTGACTAATACACATGTAGCATTCATAAATTTGGTGAATCACGTGTGTAGGCTGTAATTTGATAAATTCATGCTCGTGATCATTAAGAACTATATATTTGTTTATAAGAATAAGAATGAGTTAATAATTATTCATAGATTGCCCTGAATTGGCTGAACAGTGTAAACCTGAACCTTGAATAATTAACACGTGATTAAAGACTTGAACCTTTACATGATTAGACTATGTGATTAAAAGGATAATGGAATATAAATTGACTCTTCAAAAATTAAGAGCCCTTTTAAGACTTTGGATTTTATCAAAAAGAATGGAAATACGTTTTGACAAATGTTTTAACAAAGGATTTTAAGGGATTATTACCATATACACAAACCATTTAACTAAACTTCTGTTTAGGGGTAAATGTTTGTGTATACCTCAAGATAACTTAAGAAGGATTGAGTAAAACCATTTATACCATAACCTGAAAACTTAAAACGATAAATTCTTGCTTTTCAACTAAGAAAACTTTGACCAAAGTATAAACAAAGGTTTTTCGAACATTTACGAATCTTATCAAATATTTTCGATAAATCAACAAAAATCTTGTTAATTAAATTCAAATTTATTTTGAATATTTTATATAATTGGTCGAACTATTTAAAATCTTTACGTTTACATTTCATAAAAATTAAATACTTAATATTTAATTAATTATAATAATTATCGACGCTATAGACGATGGATTGAGAAAAACGGATAAAAATGATAGCTGAAATTAAACTGAGACTTAGAAGATATGAAGAAAGAATTTTGAATAAATACGATTGTGATATTTATTTCATCAGGAAGATGAACGTAATTACTGACGCATAATATAGAAAGAATGCCTGAGTGAATGATGGACATGATAATTATATCATCGTGAGAAGTGAATATAGATACTGACGTATTATACAAAAAGGATAAAGAACCAATTAGGATATATTTCTTAATAATGAACGTGCAAAATAAATTGCCGAACAATTTAAATATGAACGATGTTTGTAATAAGGATAATATAGATAATAAAAAGCGGTTCGCGACTAATGTGAACCATTAAAAATAAAGAAGCCGATAGCGTTAAATGTATAAAAGACCGCTTGTGATTGTATAAATATGGAGATAGTGAGATATAGTTATGTTGGAATTTGTAAGTATAAGTATTCTAATTATGTCATTTCTGACTAGAAGTATCTTTGTCTGAAGAAGTTGTACTAATGGCAATTATGAAGACAGACATCGCCTCATACATTAGTAAACATCTAGCTATTGCAAAGGTCATCATCTGAATTTGATTCGATTTGGGTCATCGTCGACAGACTGACCAAATCTGCTAATATCATTCTCGTTAATGATAAATGCAAAAGAGTTATGTAAACATAGCATGCCTGTATCGATCATCTATATCAAGATCCTCGCTTCGCATCGAATTTCTAGAGATTTTCTCAGAAATCAATAAGAACGAACCTTGATGAGAGTACTATGTACCATCCCAAATCGAAGGGACGAGGTAAAGTAACGATACAAAGTAATATAAGTGATGTTTTATGTTTGAATGATTGACCTTTGGTAATAGACCGTATAATCGTTTTCCTTTGGAGAGATTATCCTTGATAATCATCGTATTAGGATTGAGATTGAATCTTGTTAGGATCTAAATCTCAGAGCATCTGTAAGCAGGAGTTGAGATGAAGACATCCGACATACACCCACTGTGAGTTGGACATGTCTTTTAGGTTTAAAGTTTCCTATGATGGCGAACCTAACCTTCCAAAAATATTCGACCCGTGAGATCTGAAATGATTGTTGAAATTAGGATTTGATTATTGACTGCCGGTAGTGAGCAAGAGGTTATGTGAATGTGAAATGTAGATCTTGAAGTGCCAAATGGGTAGCGAAGTTATGCCACAATTTTTAAACTTGGAAAAATGAATTCATGATCTGACAAATCATGGGATATAAGTCCCCGTTGTATGGGACCATTGAAATGATACAAAAGTTGGGATTGAAAGGCATATAAGCTGGATCTACCCTAGGACTTCAAAGACTGCGTGAATCATGTTTCGTATATCGAACTTGATGGAATATCTATGAAGTGAGAATCTGATTATTCTTAGTAGAGCTTAGATCGGCGAAAAGTTGCATTCATCAAAAACCCGTGAGCATCATGGATAGAGAAAGTAAGTCAACATTTAGCCTGATCTTATTCCCGTAGTTATGTTTGATGAAACTCGCGTATTATAATGAATTGCACTTGTGAGAAAAGACCGAATGTGGAGGAAATACCCACATGGCTTTAACTCTATAAGAAGCGAGTAGTAAGGTAAGATGATCTTTGAGGCCAAAGATCCTGTTTAGGGGTAAATGCTGTGACAATCCGTCAATTTACGATTGATATTTTATTCTCAAATATTATTTGAAAATATTATTTTAATGATACAATATGAACTCACTTATTTTTGGGAAGAAATTTGGATTTACGTCTTGAAGTAGCATCGACAACGTTTAAACCAGAGGATTCAACGTTACGTGCTTACGTTTATATACACCGTCTTTGGTGACAGTCTGACATTTCAGAAAATAAATTTATCCGTGAATACTATTTTGGAGTTTTAAATTTGTGTTGGTTCATAAACTCACAAATTTACGAGAAGAGACTAGGACTTACGATTTTATTTTAACGTCCTTTACGACTAAACCGGAAACCTTAGGATTACGTATTTACGTTTTCGAACTCCGTTTTTGATGAAACAATTTTTATTGGATTCGTTTTGTGACGTTGATTCATAATTTATAAAAACGTTTTTCGTAAAACGACCCGAGGGCACGCAAATCGAGGAAACTAGAATCGAGGAGTACCCGTAAATAAATGGGGATGAGACAAGTGGGACACTTGTCCCACCCCCATCAAAACCGGCCTAACCAAGCTAACCAACACCATGAGGTGTCAAGACCTCATAAACAAAGTCTACACTTGTGCTTACAAAGTAAGCAAAGCTTACACATGGCTTAAGGCTTACAAGTTAAGCCACCATCTAACTAAAACCATCAAACTACTACCACTTCCTCATTTCCCATCCATGCAAAACACATACTCTCTCTCTCTAAGCCATTTTGGCCGTCCCATATCTCTCACAAACACCCCAATTTGATCTTGATTCAACCATGAAATCCCATGTTATTTACACATATGTTGAAGCCACTTTGAAACCCTATTGATTGGTGGTGCTTATAACATCCAAGGAGAAGTTTTCATGGAGTAGGAGGGCTGATTATCCACAAGTTTTCTATGAAGAATGGTGGCCATGAAGGTGGTCTTGGAGCATCATAAGTTTCTCCATCCAAAACCATGTCAAACTCATAACCTACATCAAGTTGGTGGTATAAAGATTGTCCTCCTCATCTTCTTGTTATTTTGATTATGTAAACATGTATTTTATTTCCTATTGTATATATTTATGATGATTATATGATGATAAAAATGTTATGTGGGGATTTGTTGTTGATAATCATGGATAAAAAGGTGAAAAACCATAAGAAACAAGGTTAAAATCTTGGTTAAATTTGATGACTGTATAAAACAGTAAAGAACTATATGGTAATATGATAAAATGATGAAGTAGAATGGATTTACAGTAAGCTATGGGTCTTGTACACATGTGAGAGTTGGCCATGCAATGGAATCAAAATAATGAGTGAAATATGATCAAAACAAGTCTAGGGTATAAATCTGAAGTTACTGTTTTGGACGATTTTTAGAAAATATTTAGAAGATGATTCAACAGTAGCTATAGAAGAGTTAAATGTAGCACATATCATGTAGTTTATGTGATAAAAATTTGAGCTTCTATCTCCATATAGAACTCAAGATATGGCAGTTGTGGTTAAAATGAAGTTAAAAATCAGATTTTTGTAAATTAAAGAATAATACTATTATATAAGCACTCACATTTTAATATATAAAATGTAAAATAAAAACCCACTAACTTATAAACTTATTTATATAAATATATATAAAAGGTTAATCAAATGGATAAATTATATAAATGGTGGTGAAATAATGTTTATAAGTAATAAAAACTATAAATATGATTTTTACGACTTTTTCGGCTATTGCCGTAAAATTAACGTTTTTGTTAAATAAAACTTAGATGGTTGTACCCGTCTAATGAAAACTTTATAAAACTTATATACTGATATATAGACATGTATAACAAGTAAAAACCGATAAAACCCGAACTATAGGGCATACAGACATTAACGAGCTAAATAAACACATTGGACTAATAAATGGACTAAATAAGATAAACACCCATAAAAAGAACTTATTGGGCTTAACCCATTTGGGCCCAACTTGGAAAGTATACATACTGATAATATAAGTATGAAATGGATTAAAACAAGTTAAAGAACTTGTAATAAGTTTATTGGACTTAAAAACACGTGAATAGGTAAAACTAGTAAACTAGTATAAACGTTATCGACATATAACACTAAAATGAGTAAACGAGAATATGTAAACCCACTTGATCATCATATATATATATAATCATCATATGTATACATAATTGGTATTTTTATAAAGTCATTGGACATGAGTCTAAGACCGATTATCATTTATATAGGTTTCCGTGATTGAAGCACGTACCGTACGTCCGAATTGCCGATAACCCGCCTTCCCACATCAACGTGAGTTCATAGCCTCGCACTCTTTTAAATGTTTTTATAAATGTTTTATAAACCCGCGAGGGAGATAACATGTTAGTTTTTATAAAATTAGGACACCATTTGTCCCGATTGTTTGTTTATTGATTTTGGACCCGAATGATTGAATGACCCGATTGTATGACCCTATGAATGATTAAAGGACCCGATAGATGAAATTAAATGGATTATTAAAGTTAGGTTATGTCATTAAAAGTCCCATTAGCATGAATTGTGAACTACCGGGAGTTGGTAGACGCTTATGCATTTAATAGTACTATTTGGGGACGATCACCCCAGTTCGCGCCTTGACGGTTGATCCCCGTCGTGCCACATTGATTGGTAAGCGAATTAATGTATGAGAAGATTTCCATAGCGTGACCTTTGTGACGACACGCTACTTTAGATGGGCAAAATTGGTATCGGGTTAGCTACCCGTTGTTGGTTAAGTAAGGTAACAATGTCATGCGGCTTATAATAATCCGAATTAACAAAATAATAATAGACGCTCCGAATTACGATGTATTGCCTGACTAGCAATACAGGTCATACTATTGATATTATGATTGTATTTTGGTTTTCATAACCATATTCATATAACGATTTTTATTTGATTTTATACAACGTCATAAGACGTATTGTATGATTGTTTTTACGACATTGGCTCGTATAATGATTTTTAAGGCGAATGCCTATATTATGATTTTCGATAAGGATTTATATAAAATGACTTTGGCTATTTTTTGGCCTATTACAACGATTTGTATAAAATGATTTTGGCTATTTTACGGCCTATTACAATGATCTGTATGAATTGATTTTTGGTACTAATTTTATACCAAAGTTATATCGATGGAATTTATTAAACTCTATGAATTCACTCGGCGTTATCGCTGACCCTTTTCTTTTAACATGTTTTATCTCAGGTACTTGAAGGTAATTCTCGGGAAGACAACAAGAATTCATGGCCCGCACCTAAACAATATTTTTCCATTCAAATACTTTGTAAAAACTTTGTATGAAATAATATGACTTGGGACCAATGTAACTTTGATATTTATGAATGGAAATGATTTATTAATAAACGACGCGATTTTTAAGCGTTGTCTATGATGTGAGTAATGTGCTATCCCGTAACACCAACTAGTCTTCCGCTGAACTGAGTTGTATAAATTTGGGGGTGTTACATGAAATGTCTACACAAAATCCAACAAGTGCTGCTGCATAACTTGATCAACATAACGGGATAACAAAGTACTAAAGCCACAAAGTAATTGCTCAATATATTTCAGGATTTAAAAGGGATTAGTTTGCGGATGTCGCGTATGAAACACCATACTTTTATGTCTTCAAAATCTACATCTGGAACTGTATGTTCTTTACTATGAATGTCTTTATTTACTATGTGTATATGTGTGTTGTTTATCACATGAAGTATTTGATGGTTCTTGTTGTATTGCAACCTGAATGGATGGAATCCGTATTGAGGAATGAACCATCAAATGACAAGGATGATGCAAAGCTCGACGAAATAGGCGGTTATGATCACGGGTTGAAATGGGTATATTTTGTGGCACCTGCTGAAACATGTTGAGTTGTGTTGACACGCGAGAGTTCATATTGTTTTTATACAGATAATCCATCTGTCAAGTTTAACTAAAAAACTTATTCTGCACATTACCCTATTATCTGAGGGGTGTTTGATATCTACTTAATAAAACAATTAAGCGCAAGCCACTTGATCGGTCAGTAGAGAGATTGTTTGATACGTAAATTAATGTCACTAATTGATCCAATTCCCTTTTGAGTGGGCCAGCTTAAGATATATGATTTCCGAATGAAAATTATCTACGCAACCTACACTTTATTTTCGTATTTATTACTCCGTATAATATAATGATTATTTGGTAGTAACTTCTAACATCATTATTGGAAACCGTTGGTCATATAACATGAAATGATAAAAACTTCGGATTAGTACATATATAATAAACATGAACCGTAAATATAAATATATGAAAATAAAGTGTCAAACTCGATTTTATGCATTTCGCTAGAGAGTAAAACTTGCTTACAAACTTTTTTTTTACAATTATAAACGTCGAAAAAAAATTAATTTCGTATATTACTTATACATATGTATATTTTATTTAATTATGTGTATACATTATTACAATTGTACACATTCTTTTAATGTGCGTAAAGAATGTGACAAAAAATGAGGTATACAAGTACATTAAAATAAAACGATAATGTTAATTTACTAAAATCATTGTTTCAAAAAATAACCACAAACAATAGTTTTCGTTCGGAACAACAATCATTCGGCAACGTAAAATCATACAACATTTTGATTCATTCAGTGCAAAATTGTAATATTTTATCAAACAACCCCATAGTAATAATCTTATTTCTCATATCTAATTTTTTTAAGTTTTTACCCATATACAACTTGCCTTTTTTAATCCTTCAATGTGATAACATTAGATGGATTATGTGTAAAAATGAAACGGTATGTGTTAAGTAGCTTCAAGATTAATAAGTCTTGTGTTTTTTTATCTGCCTATTTACGATTTGTTAGATTTTGAGTCCAGTAACTTTTCTTCCAATGGTCCCGATTAGCGACGACCATGACGCTATTTTTGTACCGTACCAGTACCGTTTTTGACATCAAGTCTGAAGGTATACTTGAAAATTTGAACAGATGTATTAAAGCTTATGATCGACAATCGATATGGAGAGAGCCAATTACATAGTGAAGTAATAATGGTTTAAGCAAAATAGTAGTCTTTGTATATCGAATCTCATGTCTTCTAATTGCAAAAGTATCATGATTCGTGAAACCCAAAAATACCTCCTCACTCCTTAATTACCACTACGCGCATTGTTATTTGTTATATACATGTAATCTGATTATAACAATCCTAAACATTAAAAACACTGGAGTACTATATAATATGCTCCACCAACCACTTACAAATGTTACTTATGCATGGAACGGGTATAAAAGTTCTTAAATCACGAGTTTATTAAAAAAAATTAAAGCTTCTTCTATTTCCGGTATTACAATCGGGATTTCCCGTTTCGGTACCGTGCCGATTTTGGTGGATCCGGATTTTTGGAGCAAATTTTATGATACGGATACCGTATCGTATAATGAAAACCGGTACCGGTACCGTACCATTTTTCGGTACCCATGCTCATCCTAGGCCCGATCATACAGATTTAGAAATTACATATACATGTCATATTATTAGAGTATTAGGATCTTAGTTTCGATTAAATAATACAACTATATTCTGTTTCAATATTTTTTTCCTTTCATAATGTGTAATAGTAGTAAATTGAGCTGGTTTTATTTTTTTAAAGTTACCTAATTATGAATTAGTATCATGTTGTATAGTTAGTAGATTATTATTTGAACCACACCTCGAGGAGCGGTTTTACGTCTCATATCGTACTCGCAAGCCCAAATGG
>JANFOE010002398.1:0-72919 GCA_025667525.1 Glebionis coronaria
ATATATATATATATATATATATATATATATATATATATATATATATATATATATATATATATATATATATATATATATATATATATATATATATATATATATATATATATATATATATATATATATATATATATATATATATATATATATAATATATATATATATATATATATATATATATATATATATATATATATATATATATATATATATAATATATATATATATATATATATATATATATATATATATATATATATATATATATATATATATATATATATATATATATATATATATATATATATATATATATATATATATATATATATATATATATATATATATATATATATATATATATATATATATATATATATATATATATATATATATATATATATATATATATATATATATATATATATATATATATATATATAATACAAGAACACCATCTCACCTTCCATCCCAAACGTGGTTAAAATCTCAATAAGCATCGCCGTTCACAGTTATAAATATATTACATGGCACGTGTTCTTTATGATCGGACTTCATTGGACAATGTCGTCTCAAGTTCTTACAACTTACGATCACTCGACCAGATCACTTACCACATAAATACATAAGAGGCAAGGGTTTACCACAAAAACATCAACTATGGCTATCTATCGTTTAACCATCGATGATCAAAGAAAATCGAGTCAAGCAAAGAGGAATCCTTACTTTGAATAAACGAAGGCGGCAAATGGAATTGTCTTCCAATTACCGATGTACAGTTGGTAAACTTCAACATTTTATCGCGTGTCGTTTGACATATCAAAAGAACAAGAAAAGAATAATCAATAAAGTACGATACATTTGATGTAGGAGAAGTCTTCGTCATTTCCCTCAGAGTTACTCGAACTCGGATTTCCTCTACTTTGGGAGTCTTCCATTTTTGTTTAAAATTCCTTCTCAGTGTCGATACGAGCCCCTTTGGTATTTCATCAACACCCTCGTGATTTCGATGAAATTCGCATGTTACATTCAACACATAAAAACATTTTCCAAAATTACTCGGTCAAGGTGACTTGCCAAGTCAACGCCAAACGAAAGAAAAGATTTCAAGGAACACAAGAAAATTAAAAAATTTCCTTAGGAATCAAAGAGAATGCGATTACTTGCATAAGGATCCACCGTTTTAAAAGCGTTCTCATCCAAACATTTATCAAAAACACTACCGGTTTTAAAGATGACCAATTGATTTGAAACAATAGTGCTCTTCCTAAACTATGCATAATTAGCTAGATCATGCATACTTGAGGACCAAGCAACGACAACCAACAAAACAGGACTCTTCCCAAATTATACATAGTTAGCTAAGCTGTGCATAATCGAGGATCGAGTGATGACACAACATTATTATTACATACCAAATATGACTATGAAATTTTTCGACCAAATATTCAAAAGAATTAAATCATTTGAAATGGAATTTGAAATGGGAAAATATTGTTACTGTCGTTTTAAGAAACACATCAAACATTTTTCGTCCACTTTGGAAACATACTTTTGCTTTGCCTTTTTATGAGATAATAAATAAGTAAATAAATAAATAAATTGACACCATTTTCATTTGGTTGAACGAACCATTTGACACACTCATACATATTTTCAAAATAGACTATTCACAAAATAACGGTAAGGTGGTTCAAGATTAAAGATCATTGCAAGCATAACAAGTAATAAAATCAAAAATCAATGAGATCGAACGAGCTAAACGAGTAATATAATTGCCAACTAAAA
Organism: Glebionis coronaria; assembly: GCA_025667525.1. Lineage (NCBI taxonomy): Eukaryota > Viridiplantae > Streptophyta > Magnoliopsida > Asterales > Asteraceae > Glebionis > Glebionis coronaria. The sequence goes on from JANFOE010002398.1 coordinate 1,789, forward strand.
TTAACTACATTAGAAATGAAAATACTTCAAATATATGACAAGAGTTTCGAGAAAACAACAACAATCTTCGGTACACTGAGGGGACATCGAACATCATCACAAGCGCCAAAAATAGAACAACGATCATGATTCCCACCGTCTTGAGTTGCACACACATTCCACCAAGGGTATACGGGGAGAGGAGAAGAATCACCTGGTCGAATAGAAACTATTTCACCAGGGAGATCGAGTTCTTTCACCTCTACAATTCGGTAAAGCGGCTTCGCCTCCTCGCTTTTGTTCAATTATAAATAAATAACCACTTTAATGAAGATTTATAGCATCATTCAAGTAAAAAAAATTTTAGGTTCCATTAACTGAAAGAAGAAAAGTTACGGCGTCCATGAACATGATAAAAATACACCGGGTGGCATACCCTTATTATCATGTAATCGTGAAGTAGCAATTCAAAATAAATAATGGTCTCATGCCATTGACAATATTAAAACGAAAAATCACATGACTATTCAAGTTTAGATACAGACCCACAAAATCAAAGAAGGGATGTCGTACGATCGAACCATCGTGACTCCAAATATTATGTCTTAAGAAAATAATACAAGTATGTGTTTTTTGGATAATCCATTTGCATATTCTAATTACTCTTACTTCGTATATTGTAAAACCGAACATTTGCATATTTTTAATTTGGGTTACACCATTAAAGAATTTATACCTTTCATTTTTCAACTTTACAAAGTTTTCATTTCTGGAAAAATTTCAATCTCTCGAAAATTATTAACATTAGTAGATGCGGTGACTCGGTTATCATAATCGACAATTCATTGTGTTTGAAAATCTCCATACTTGTGTCAAAATCTCGGTAATGTTAATATCTTAAGTACCAAAAACGTACATAGTTAGAATTTTCAAAGTTTTACGTTATTATTATTACAACTTATCTTATTACGTATATACAAATATCCATCATGACTCAAACTAGTCCAATTAACTCTTAAAATCAACCTTGACTTTTTATTATACACATGTCTTCCTTAAAACTGATTTGTTAAATCGTATTTGCGCAATTTGACTCAAATGATAAAGAGGTTTCACGTAGTATTATCTTGGATAACTTACTGATTTTATTCGAGACTTGAACCTTGATAATAATAATAAAATAATAAATACTTAAGATGCTTATTTCAATAATTCAAAGATATATAAAATTCAACTTTTAATCCTTAGCCCATTATCAATTGATTTTTAAAATTAACTCACCTCGCAGCGGGATAAAATAACGTTCCATCAACATTTTATAATTCCTTTCAAGCGTTAGAATTTCTCACTTAAAGTGTATACTTTAAATTTTATCCCAGTTTATTCACTACAACAAGTGACGAATTCCAGTTTATATCAATGCATATAACATGACCTTATGTTTAAAATAAAACCAATTTTACAAAGTGTTTAGCTCCAAAGTACATGACCAATTCTTCTACTCATGTTTTATCTTACAAGATACGCCAAAAGTTTGCTACATTGACCCGAAAATTAATTCATACTAAATCCAAAGTTACATATACTCAACAGTCATATCGTAAATTTTATTATAAACTCCTTTTTCAATTTATATTAAACAAATTCTTGACAAATCCATCACAAGCTTCTAGTATCAAATTATTAATATATGAAAACAATGATTTTTACGAGTAATATAAATTAATTATTATGATTTACCAACCAAGGTTGAAGGAAAAATAATTTCACATTGTCACTTTACTCTCTATAAGAGTTTTACTTGTTACAAGACATATCATAGGTCATTTTTATCCAAAACTTTCATTCACCATTTATTTAATATGTAAAACACTTTATGTTTAAATCAATCAATCAACAAAATTTAATGCTTACTTAACTCACACAAATGTCGGACCTCGTCATATATACTATCAAATTTAAAATAACGAAACAACAAAAACAAAACGAAATAAACGAAGCGAGAATACGTATGTCAACTAAGTGTTATCGGCCTCGGATGAGTCTCGAAATCGTACACCACAAAATTAACACAAACCAACCAAATTTCAAGTTATCGCGATTGATCACAACGCTAGTATATTTTTAAAATGCATATTTAAATTCAAGTAGGGTGATAAAAACGATTAAATGGCGATACACCTCAACCACGTTTCATAATATACACACATGATTCGTCGCTACGATGCACGCATCGTTGATTATACTTCGTCTATATTATAGTTGCGCCAACTAACATATCAAACCCATTAGGAATAAAGGAAATAAAGTAATACGTAAGTAAATTACGTTTCAAAAGAAAATGTCCAAAATGACACATCACGGTGCGATAACGACAATCGAGAACAATCTAATCAATATACAATATGTTACGAGGCGTTATTTACGTATCTAGAGTATCAAAATAGGTTCACACTCGGTTATTCGATCAATAAATTAATTATCAAGATTGATAATTAGCGGTAAGGCCGAATTCTCAACAAAACCGCATTGTAAAATGTACGACAATCACGCAAGGACAATTGCTTCACGTGCAATGCCTAAAAATACCATAGTATATACATACTTATACATACAATCATTCCTACATACACGTAGGATTACAATGCAGTGTTGCCATGTAATGCAATGTAGCCCGTATGCCAATTACATGCAACATATAAGATAATCTTACAAGAATTTGCAAATTACGATGATAAGTACTCACGTACACAACAATATATCTCAATATATATATTAGTATTTACTTACTAAATATTAGCGAATTCATATTCGTTTGAGGGATACATCTAAAATATAAAGGAATGCTAAAGAAATCTTACCGGAGCCATGCAGGATAGTTGTGTGCTTGGACAATTTCTTACGACATCAAAAGTTATAGTTTAGGGTTTTTCAAAATGACCTAGTTCTCTATAACTCATGGCTCTGATACCAATCTATAACACCCCCAACAAATGCTATGCGCAACAGAACTACAACATTTGGGTGCTAGGCAGTTATCATCACACATAAGCTATTTCGAACGACTCAAAGAGACGTAGAAATTTAAACATAAGTTAAAGATTGATTAAAACATCAAGGTCTACTGTTTTCCAAATCCCAAAAATAATACAAAACAGAGTTACGTTTAGGTCCCCACTGAATCTCAACCCAATAGTACATTACTTGTTTCACATGACATAATATAAACAATTTTAGTGCTAAAAGGGAGGAAAAACAAAGTAGACCGCCAAGCCACAACAACTTCCATCCTCGCATGCTTCGCTGCTATCAATCTTGGTTACCTGAAACACATGCTTAAAATCGTCAACACAAAGGTTGAGCGAATATATAGGTTTATCAAATCATAAGTTGAACATAAGTATTAAAACCAATCATGTTCATTCAATAGCATTGTCGTACTCATAATCTATTATTCAAGGATATTATCTTTAGCAATAGCTAATAATTGTGTTTAAGCTCGTGACACTAATCCGTTAACTCAATCACCCGCGTACATAGACCGGCATGATTTAAGTGAAACCAGTGCCCCTTCTAAAGGCATTAGTTGTAATTATACCTTATTTCTTATCACAAGTTATCCGTCCGCAGAGGGTACTCAACGTACTAGCTCTCGTCTCAGATAGGGTCGTCAAACCCATAGTACTATCAATTGTATAAGCGGCTATCTCCAACCCACACAAGGGCAAGACAATAGTTAATAGTTCACGAATCTAGGGACTTTTACAACTAGGTACTCAACACAATTCAAGGCAACATTCGGGTCCAACAATCATTCATGACTTATGTTCTTTTCATTTAAATAGCATGCATCCCCCTCGCGGGTAAAAACGTTTGAAATAAGTAAAGAGCGAGGCTATAGACTCACCTGGCGTAGTAGTAGTGGTTATAGCGAAGACGTAACGAGAAATGTCATCGACGATGTGGATGCCCAGGAAAATCTAACACGTGACCTAAAAGTCAAAGTACGAAAACCAAATCAATACTCCGCGTACATTATTATACTAAACAAACGCAAATCGAAACACTTAATGCTTATGAAAACTCACGCCAAAACCAAACAAGTAGTTGTTACTAGACTTATACCATTTACCTACGTAATTAAAGTTGATTCCCATTTTATAGATTTACCGGTACTTACCAAAAGTACGGGCTGTTTGCTATGACTTAAGCACCTATATAAATTTCAAGAAAATTCACAAAAATACCTCATGACCTGTATAAAAACCATATTTAATCCCATAAAAAGTTTTCACTTCTATGACTCGTTACACATCACATTTCTAAACATACACTTTTAGGACTGATTTTGCACGTTGACCATGTTGGACTTGTTTGACCCATTTAAAATACACCATTGACCAATACAACACCTAAGTCTAAAAATAGACTCACAAGTGCAGGTTTGAAACCAAAAATTAACTTTCAATCATTTACCAAACTCTATCTATGGTCCCCGGGATTTGACCCAAAATCAAACATAATTTCGGATTATGTTGATTCTCATCTCCCGGTACACGAACTTTCAAAATAGCATAACTTTTGACTCGTTTGGAGTCGTAAGCTCTACCTTATACCAAAACGAAGCTAAAACAAAGATCTACATCTATATCCTATCATTATGACCTGTTTACAAAATTAAACCCACGAAAATAAGCCCTAAACAGTCTGGTCTAAAATCACCCTTCCAAAATCGATTCAACACTTGATTCCAATCCATCCAAACATCATCTAAACCTAACTTAACCACTCATGACCATTCCTAAACACCTTAATCAGTCCCTAACACCTAGGATATCAAATCCACTCTAAAACCCATTTACCAAATCAAGCATGCAACATGTTTAACTCGTTCAAACACACCTAAAACATCAATCTAAACACAAACCTAGAAGCAAAATCATCAAACACCATGAACCCACCAAACACCCCCACATTTCGTGGGTTTTGGGGGCTGTAGAACACCAACATCATAAACCCCATCTTGTTTTATAGATTAATTAACATTACCCAATCACCAATTAAACGAATTAATGATTTAATTACATCAAAACACATTTTTTGAAAAATCTTTGATTCTTGGAAAAATCAAGTTGTTGCATGTTTGATTTTAATTGATAGAATGACTTACAATGATGAAATAGGAGGTGGTATTTGATTAGATTTTTGTAAAACCCAAAAAAAAGTGGTGATGGTGGTGGTGGTGTTTATGGCCGACGGCCATGGGAGAGTGGGAGGAAGATGAGAGAAAAATTTTGAGGTTGTTTGTTTGTATATTTTAGTTTTCTTCTCTTTTTGTAAAGTTTGAGGGACTAAAGTTGACAACTTAACTATCTTTTGGCCTCATAATTAAACGACACAACTTAGTAGCGGGAATTGACTAGTAGTTGGTTTTGAAAATTTACGGGATGTCGGGATTTGTAAAAATTACTTTCCAAAGGTTATAACGCACACAAAACGAATATACACATGGTTCCGACTCGGCTTAACACGTAATAAAAATAAAATCTCGAAAAACTCAAATATCGATCAATCGATAACAAAAGATAAATTTTGGGCATCCGTCGGTATCGTAGTCGTCATCGGTTCTTCTTAAATCGTCAAATGTTAAAATTACGACCTTAAACATTGGTTTCAACTTGAACCGTCAAATATATAACAAACGAAATTTCTTAAAAGTTTCAAAAATATTCGTAAAATAGGATTAAATAAATGACGTTAGGCTCGGGATATCACATCCACAAGTGAGTCGCAACTTAAGAGAGATGCTCATACTGAACAACTCTTGAGACAATAACTTAGCATCATACGGCACATTTACGGGTATTACATGTATAAATTTATTTTTATAATAAAACTCAATAAAAATATGTATAAAATGAAAAAAAAACAAAATCATTACTTAAAACAAATTCTGATCTATTTAACATTAATAAAACTAATAATAACATCATCGTACAATCTTGGTTTCAAAATGTGTTTTACGCTCCAATACGATTAAGGTCCTAAAGGCTATTGCATGATGTGAGTGCGAGCGCAATTTAGACACGTTGCATTTAGTAGTAAGAAGAGTACAAAAAATATTTATACACATATTGTATTCCACCAAGTACCGAGTAAATACAATAATTAAATTTATAAAAATAAAAAATTATTTAAAATACAAAGAACTAAAATATAATTGTAATCAGAGTTAAAAGTCATTCTAAAATATATTATTTATATATGAAATTAGCCCTTAAAACTAAGTTAATACTCACATTAACAATTAGTTGCTTATATAAATTTATCATAAAACATATTTTTATAGAGCTTGAAAAAGCTTGATAAGAACTTGAGCCGAGCTATTAAAAGCTTGACCTTGAGCTTGATATAGTTTCGAGCTATTTTTTGTACTTGAGCTTGGGCTTGAGCTTGATAAAATCTTGCATTGATCGAGCTAAGCTTAAACTCGAGCTCGAGTTGCTTGATAAAAGTTTGACTTGATTACAGCCCTAACTCTGCCACATTAACTGTGATTTCTGTTAAACTTAAAGGCACTGAAAACCTAGGTTGCAGAAATCGCTAGGCGCTAGTGAGGCGGTCGACGACCTTCGAGGCGGAATTCATTTAGGCGGCGCCTAGGCGCCGCCTCGGCGGATTAGAATTTTATGCATATAAATATTATAAATAATATGTATGACATAAAAATATACTTCTAATTTCAAATAATTCGAAGTTCTTACAAAATAGACAAATAAAACATAACAATTTAAGTGCATAAAACTTCAAACGTGAACATATAATTTAATTGGTTTTAATTTCATACGAAAACCCATTACTTTATGTTTATAATCAATGGTTTATCTTTTATTTTAAGATGTTACGTTAAAATAAATATGAGCACTATATATTAGAAAGAAAACCCTTAATTTTTTGTAAAAAAAGATTGACTTTTTGTTGACTTTTTTGACCGCCTAGCTCCTAGGCGCCGCCTAGGCGGAGTATGACCTCCTAGCGCCTAGGCGGCCTCCTAGCCCTTGTTTTACAACATTGCTGAAAACTATCAAGTTTGGTCTAATGCTATGTTACTTTCTTTAGAAGGAAAAAACAAAATTGGTTTTATAAATGGTTCTTATAAAAGATCCATAACAAATGATGTTTTGGGGTAAACAACAGGACAGAGTCAATGCTGTGGTGTTAGGTCGGATTCTTAATTTTATATCCGATGAATTGTTTCTGAAAGTCCCTAATCCTAGCTTGAAACGATTATGAAAGATAATTAACACAAGTAAATACTTTTCAAACGTAAGACTTTATTATTGTATAACAAGTATTACATGTGTTATGGATAACACAGTTTGATGACAATGTGTTGTGTACACTTTGGACAAAATAAAGCTAACTTAAGAACACAAGCACAACTTTTCGTTCTATAAGTTCTAAAGAGTTAATGTGTGAAATCTAACAAAGTGAACAACATTAACTCTAGCCTACATATCCTATTTATAGTGGTACGAGGTTGACTTGATAACTGGTTGATGGTGACTACACAAAACAGACAATGTCAGACATCTGTCAAAAGATGCTATTCTATTCTTGGTAGTCTGCCACAACGCTTTAGGAAAACAGAGCTGACATAGTTTCCCTTTTCGTCATACCTTGTACTTTAGGCTCCATAATTTCCCGTCTAAACACTTAGGTATGTCCAAAGTGTACTGAGTGTTAACAGGGTATTGCCACTCCTGTTAACACTCAACCACTCAGAGTCCCTGATACATCTTGACTGTTATCCATCACAACCAATGAGTATGTCTTCAAGTAATCTTTGACTTCCTTGACAATGTCTCTGACATGGACTCCTCTGTGGTTACTCACAGTGACTTAGAACTCTGTGAGTCTTGGGTTACTTACCTGTCACCTAGGCACATGCAAGTTAATATTAAACAACTTAATTTAAGTTTAAATCTATGACTAAGGGAAATCTAACAAACTTAGATTCCCAACAATCCCCCCTATTTAAAAATAAATACAGCTAGATCTAAATTAGTTATAGTAAGTGAGATAACAACTTCTTCTTACACATAACAGATCTAACAAACAACTTCATAATTCATTAATACTTAGAAAAATTACAAGTACAATACACGAGTAAAACAAAATATGAGTGTGATAATTTAGCTGTGAAAAACTTCAATAGTCATCATTCTTTATTCTTTCTTCAACTTCAACGATGTCTGTCCTGGTATCCAATTCAGCTTGCAAAGCTTGGGCAAACACTTTGGAATACTCAGAGTTAATTTTAAGCACCCTCTGAAATACTAATAGCTGAATAGTTGAGGCCAGCCCCAACTCACTTTCCCTTTGGAAAACATATTGGCATCCCCTGTTCATGAATGCCATTCCTCTTTCAGGCTCAGTGTAGGTCTGTCCATCTACAGGCCCAACAATCCCATTTGGTAAGACAAGATCCATGTGCATTCCATCCACTTGAATGTCGCCTGTGACGAAGGTTTCTTTAAGGAATTGAGTCAGCCTTTTCCTTTTCTTTTCAGTATTTGTTGGTTCTTTCTCAAATAGATGTGGAGGGGATCAACTTTGAGCTTGTCAGCTGTTTCTTTTAACCAATTGAACTTAGCTTTCAGCATCTTTAAAAGTGTGAAATTTGCATGTCCAGTCTTCTTTTCAGCTAGAGCTTCTAGTTCAAACCATTCAGATAAACCAAGTGTTTTAAGTTTGAAGTCTTTAAATATGTCCATGTTGGCCACTTGATTATCTCTCCATAAAACCATATGTGGTGTATGGGTAGACTTGTGAATAGTGTATTTGAACTTGGTGATTTTCCTTGGTGCATATCTGTTATTGATGCATGCATCATAGTCAGCTTTTACCCTTTTCAGAGCCTCTGTGCGTTTAACTTCCATTTCCCTTAACCTTTTTCTTTGCTCCTCTCTGAGTTGAGGAGACATGGCTTTTAGCTTGGCTTCATCTAGCTCTTTGGCCTTCTTGATTTCATTCAATCTTGTAAATTCAAGTGCCTGTTTTTAATCTCTTCAGCTGTTAGAGGTTTTTCATTTGCAACTTTAAAGGTTGAGAATTGAGATATTTCAGTGGTTTATCCTCCTATCTCTATCATCGCAGCTAATTTCTTTAGTTTGGCGTCTGAGTCTACCACAACTATTTCCTTTCCTTTCTTTGAGACAGAGGATACCTCACTTTCTTTTCTAAGCTCTTCAACATGTTTGAGAAATGCCATCTGATTTTGATCTTGTACAGCCTTTGGTAGGGAGCTAACAGTAAATTTAAGTTTCTTAGCATTTGATTCACCATCATCCACTGCCTCAATGATGTTATCCAAAGACAGGGAATCTGATGTATCAGCTCCTTTGTTGTTCTGTTGCTCCCCCTTACTTTCATCATCATCAGGTACAGTGATGGGTGTGATGACTTGGAGTGGGATGGGTGTAGTGATGATGTTTTCAGCTATACCTGTGTTAGTGTTGACAGGTTCAAGTTTGAGTAAGTCAATTTTCTTCCCCTCACGTTTAGCCTGTCTCTCTAGACGCTTGGCTGAACGTGGCTGAAGGTACCTGGAAACCTGTTCAACCGATGCAGCCATTTTTCTTTGCCTGTTCCTTGATCCTCTAGCAATTCTTAAAAGCTTGTTACAATTTCTATTTGCAGAGCGATCAACATGCCCAGCTAAATAAGTTGTGTGGCGTTTTTGTCTTGAATAGACAGCCTCAAACTCCTTGTGCATAACCAACTCATGAGTTGAGAGCATGTCAGGGACCTCTTGAGTGATGGCGTCTTTGATGCGAGTGGATAAGTGGCTGAGTCCCTGAGAAACACCTTTTTGAGTTCCCTCTTTGATAGGTTCAGTGATAGCATCCTGAACAGCCTGTGTGGTTATTTTTTGAAAGTTGGTTGTGAAAGTATGTATCTCAGACCCCATTCGATCCAACTTACGCGACAGACGTTCAATGTCTAAGGCGTGATGATAGGGCTTTAAGTTATGGCTTTGTTGCTAATAATCATCTTCCTTTGGTAAAAGATCAAAGTTGGTCTGCTGTGGATGATCAAATAATAAAAACTCAGCCGTGGGATCATACACAGCCTTCGGAAGCTCCATGGTGACAGATTCAGCAGACTTAGGTGTCACTACAGCTTCCTTGGGAGGTGGAGTAATTTCATCAGCTGGAGTGGACACAGCTATGATTTTGGGCGGCGACAGAGGAGGTTGTTCATCGTCCTCGTCATCTTCTTCTTCAATCATCCCCTCAGGGAGAATTTCATCATCAGGCATTGATTCAGGCTCAGAAAGGCTGTCAATGAGGGCAAGTACATCATCTTCAGCATTAAGCATGATGTCGTCCTTTATTGGCTGTTCTTGAGTCACTTTATCAGCTTCCTCTGCTGTAGTATGAGAATCTATAGGGAGCTGTTCAACATTAGCCTGCAATTGGTGTAAGTTAGTAACAAGGAAATAAATAGAGGGAATGGTCGCTAGTACGCTGTCCCAGAGAGGCTGAGGATGGTTATTCAGCCACTCCATAGGATAAATCCTTGGGATTCTTTTAAGTGTGAAAACAATGAGGTTATTGGTCCGCCATTCGCTGCCCCTAGGAAAGTTGAGTGTGATTATTCAGCCCCCCTAAAAGGATAAATCCTTTGGGACTCTTTTATCTGTGAAACATATATGGGTTAAGATCGCCGGTTACGCTGCCCCTAGGAAAGCTGAGTGTGATTATTCAGCTCCCCCTGAAAGGATAAATCCTTTAGGATTCTTTTAATTGTGAAACATATGTGGTTTAAGATCGCCTGTTACGCTGCCCCTAGGAAAGCTGAGGGTGATGATTCAGCTCTCCTGAAAGGATAAATCCTTTGGGATTCTTTTGTTTGTGAAAAAGATGTAGTTTAAGATCATCATTTTATGTTGTCCCTAAGAAGGCTGAGGATGATTGATGAGACTGCTTTTATACATAGTCTCATCGTCCAAATCGAGCTTAAAATGCATAAAATATCATTAAAACTACCAAATATATGCTCGTGTTTGTTGCTTGTGTATATTAGGTACGGATATTGAGGAAATGACAAAAAGATCACAAGAATCAATCAAAAACGAACACGGGAAACGAAGTCGCACAATGAACCGGACCCGAATCAAGAATTTCCAAAATTACCTTGAAGAATTGAAGATTGTCAAGAATGGTCCCTCAACTTTAGAAGACTTGTCATTTTATACCCCTGTAAATCCTCAAAATTACTTGTGGGTCCCTAAAATATCAAGTATGTATAAGTTTAGTCCTTGGAGAATGAAGAAATTACAAAAGAAGTCCTTATGGAAGGTTTACAAAGTTGTTGTGCCAAAAGTGACAAGTGGTTGAAAGTTGTTATAAAGGAAAATGGAGTTGATGGCTGGTTTTTAAAAAGTAAACATAAAATGAGAGTCAAGGGGCCTTTTCTGACCAGACAACAAACCTCCCCCACCAATACACTCCCTCCACGTCACCTAAACCCGACCCTACCCTTTTACCAAACCCAATACCCGTCCAAAAACCCATTACCCAAACCCACCACCAGTTTATTTATTAAACTGGTCAAACCCAGTCAACCCCTCCTTAATTTCCCACCCAAACACTTATTTAAAAACTTAACCCCCTAAAATCAGATTAAACCCCCATTAATCTCACCATAAACCCTAGCTATCCCCAGTCACAATCAAGGTGAAAACAAAGGGTTTTTTCCCCAAAGATTCCAGATTGATAATTCACCTCATTGTCATCAAAACCCACCAACAATATACTCCAACCCGTGACCATAGTGGGACCCCCGTCCTTCCCCTGCTTCACTATTTTTGGCAAAAAGGGAATCCTTCAGGAAATCAACGGCTCTCACACGTTTTCTTGCTCCCAAAGAATGGATTAACGCTCAAGATCATATAACACAGCTGTCACTCACGAGATTCCCATTTGACCATTTTCAAATCAGTCAAGATCAAGGGCAAGGATGGAAATTTACTTAGCTAGGGTTTTAGTCTCTAGAATCTTCTTTCTCTTGTATAAATATGGGACGTATGTGTCCCATATCATTTTGTTCCAGATTTTGCTTTAAAAAATATTGTAATTCCTTTTTAAGTTATAAAAGTTGGTATTTTGATTTATAAAGTAGTTCCTTTTTATTTCTAAAAGTTGGTGGTATTATTGAAGCAATCTGAGTTCCATAATCACTTTTGATTTTGTTAAGTTTCATTCAGGAAGTGAAGATTTTGGTGAGAGGACACTTAACCCAAAACCTTGATTTTCTGTGATAGTTATAGGAGCTTATCAGCTTATTTAGTGGACAACCAAATAAGCTATATAAGCTTGTATAAGCTATTTCATCAGTTTCAGTTTTTCCAAGTTTTCTAAGTTTTCAAATTTTCATTCAAAAAAATCAAATTTTCAGATTCTTTTATAGCCTATAAGCTATGAGTTTGCTTAGCCTATAAGACAAGCTTATAGCTGCATAGGTTTGTTAATCAGATAACCTTGTGTTCTTGTTGGTTTCTTTGACCTTACAGGTTACAAGAAGATCTTTGTTCTCCTTTGAAGATATATTGGGGTGGCTTTGACTGCATTAGTCACCACCTAGCATCTTTCACAGTCAAACAAGCTCTTCCCATAAGCCCTATCATAGCTTTTAAGCTATAAAGAGAAGGCACAACAGCCTTAGTGGGGCCTGGATGTGGGTCCCACATGGTAAACAAGCTTGAACTCTCTTTTGGTTTGAAAATTATATGCTTAATGTGTTTTGTGAGTAAGCTGTTTGTTTGATAATTTGATGATTTATGCATGCATGTTTATGCTTATTGTGCATGTTTAGGTTGGTTTTGATAGGATTTGCTAGTGTTTGATCAAGCTGATTAGCTAAATCTGGTAGACAGTTAGGTTAAGGGGTGTTTGGGACTAGGGATCTAACTGGAATTGGTGACAAGTTTAGGTTTAAACCCTGCTTAAACATGCCTTTTTGGAGTTAAAAAGGAGTTTTCAGTCATTGCTCTTAGGTTTTGTAGGTTTTTAAAGTAAGTTGCATGCTAAAATTTTGGTTATTATAGCTAGAAATCAGTAACTCCCCTTTCTGCCTTGTTTTAGTGAAATTTTTGCCATCAAGCTTGTTAATTGTTAGAAGATAGGTTTAAGTAGGGTTTGTAGTTGGTTGTATGTCATTTGCTTAGCTTGTATGCAAGTTCTTAGGCTTTAAAATTCGTTTTGTGTGCATATTGCAATAGGTTACTATTCATTAGAAACATACAAGCTTAATCAGTCACTTTACTTGCTCATTTGTGTGCAATATTTGTTAAGAGCTTGTTGATTTTTGTACTATTCTTGACTCCCTACACTCAACTGAGTGTAGGGGTGCCTTATTGTCCAGTAATAAGCTCACATTAAGCTTTCCTAAGCTTATTGGTCAATTGACCTGAAATTTGCACTAATAGTGGGAACAAAGTTCCCCCTGCTAACACATCTGTTTCCACTGCTCAGCAAAAGGACAAACCCTAGCACATGTCACTTTCAGTCAACTTGTTTTTTTGTCTTTAGTGATCAAAAACAAGAATTAGGACTTGAAACCAGTTTTAATATTTTTCTAATTTAATTTTTGATTTTTCTGTTAAATTAGATTTTTTGTTACTGTTCATTTTATATTTTTTACATTTAATAGCTATTGTAATTAACTTTTTAATTTCTGTTTTTGTCTTTTAGTGACAAAAATTATTATTTTTTAGTTTTAAAATTTTTCATAGACTTAGAAAAATGTTTTAAGATTTTTAGTTCAAAAAGTTTTTACTGTTCACTTTTTAATTATTTTTTTAGAATTAATTTAGTTTAATTAGGGTTTTATTTACTAACTGTTTTGTCTTTTAGTGAAAATTTTTATATTTTCAAACTTTTTCATTTTTCTACTGTTCCTTAGTATAAATTAGGATTTTTAAAATTGTCAAATTATTTTTGGCATTGTTTTATTATTTTTTATGATTATTTTAGTTTAAAAATAGTTTTTAGTGATTTAAAAATAGAAAAATAGTTTTTAAAATTTAGGAAAAATACTTTTTAGTCTTTAAATAATATAAGTAACTTATTAGTTCAATAAAATAATATTTTGGACATTTTGTTAATTATATTTAATTTTACGGCTTTAATTAGCATTTAAAATTTTCATATTTTATTAATAAAAGGTTTTAAAATATTTTTGTTGGATTTTTATTCTTATTTATATTATTTTAGACTTAGTTTTAACTTTTAATTAATTTTTAGGTTTAAAATTTTTAATTTGGTGCTTTTTACGGTTTTACGAGAACGACTTTTTCGTCTTAGCTTAATCCGTCTTCGTAACCGTCATTCTCTTCTTACCCCATTTCTATTTTCTTTTCTCATAACAATAAAATCACAAAGATAATCATTTCATTACACAACACACTTGCCTCCTTGGGAAACGAACTTGAACTTATTTGGTCATTAGTGCTTGGTTTTCCTAAACCGACACTTAATACTTGCCACTTTTGCTCTCTTTTCCTAAAGAGTAGTAAAATCTCTACATCAATTTTGGCGCCGCTGCCGGGGAGGCGTGTTGTGTTTTGATTTGGAAATTGTTGTTTTTATATATAGCCATAATAGTATTTGTATTAGTAGCACTCTACTAATACGTATTATCGGTTTTCGTTTTTTGTGTGAATACTATTACTATATTGTATACGTAGAACAATAAATTCACAAGTACTCCAAATACGTGAGGAATCACAACCTTGACTTGGGAGGTCATTACCCAATCATTGTATTCGAATCTCAAACCAAAGAAAAAAGGCAAAAATAGATAAATACTTTCGTGAAGCTCGATTTTGAAAATACAAACTATAAGGTGGGTATAAGGCGGATATTATAAAATATATCCTAAGGAAAAAGGCTCTTAAGTGCTTCGCGCCGCCTCGTTTCCCCGCTTGCTTGTGAGTATTTGATTTTGAGAGCTAATCGAGGGTTTTGCCGCCCAAAGTATTATTAAGTATCATATATATTTTCTTGGTTTTCATTGATTAAACCCTCTTGAACGTTTTGGTGTTCCACCAACGTTCTAAAGTCATCGAAGGCGTTCACTTCACGTGATCATTTTCATTCCTTGAGGCTTCTTCAATCAAGAGATTTGATTAAGGAGGAGATTTGTAGATTTTTGTCTACTCAATACAATTCCAAAATCCAAAAAAGTAAAACAATCAAAAATCCAAAAAAATTGAAAAAGTTAAAAACACCTTCTTTGCTCATCCCCTCGTTGTACGTGACGTTTATGCTTACTCGCAATCAAGCAAAACATGCACGTAAACGTAGAAACCGAAAGGAGGCAACACCTACTCCTAATCTTTCTAGTGAAGAGACTCCAAGTGAGGAATCTATTGTAGAACAAGAAGCTATCATGGCTAATCGTACTATGATGGAGTTGCTTCAAGCACCCACCGAGGGTTTTGGAGAGGCCATTGTGATTCCCGCCATCCTTGCGGAGAACTTCGAGATCAAGACGGATTTAATGTCTATGCTTCAAGCAAACAAGTTTCGCGGACACGAGAAAGACAACCCACATTATCACATTAGGCAATTTAATCGTCTCACCGCGACAAGAAAGTTTAAGGATGTACCACACGAGGCCATTAAGATGATGTTGTTTCCATACTCGTTAGATGGACCCGTCAAGATATGGCTCGAGAAAGAACCCCCAAATTCGATTTTGACATGGGCTGATCTCGTTTCTAAATTTGTGAATCAATTTTTTCCACCATCTAAAACAACACATTTGAAAAACGAGATTTCACGATTTACACAAAGATCTAATGAAAGTTTTTCAATGGCTTGGGAAAGGTTTAAAGAAATGTTACATGAATGTCCACACCATGATTTTTCCGAATTGCATCAAATTGACACTTTTTATAATGGGCTTAATGATCATGAACGAGATTACTTAAATGCCGCCGCGGGTGGTAATTTTTTGTGCAAACAACCGAAGAGGCTTTGAAAATCATTGAAAATAGGTCTAAGGTTTATAGCCCTCGTAACACACCGAGTGTTGCCAATTTGGGTTCGTCATCGTCTCGTAGCATTAATGCCTTGCAAGATGAAGCAAATGAGGAGAATCGGTTTTTCGATAGGTTTTCGACTCTTATGTCCCATTGGAAAGCTCAAGAAGCTTCAAATTCCGCTTCGGTTAAGGCGGTTGCCAAGAGTTGTATTTCGTGTGGTGGAGCTCATGATCTTTCCGAGTGCATTACCGCGGATGGTAACACTTCGAGTGCTTATGTAGCCACGAGAACTTATAACCAAAACGGTCAAGGTTCCCGCCAAAATCAAGCTCCACCAAATCAAAATGCTAATAACTATCGAAACAACAATCAAGGTGGTAATTATCAAGGCAATCAACGTAACTACAACAAGGGTAATTATCAAAGTGGAAATGTGCAAATTTCAAACCAAAACCAAAACCGTGATTTTCAAACTACCACACAAGGTTTTCAAAATGATCACACCAAAAATCTTCAAGGAGAATTTTTGAATTATGCTAAAGCAAACGATGCTAAGTTTGATAATATACAACGTGAAATGGTTAGCTTAAGATCCGAGTTGAAAAACGAGCTTAAAAACGAACTTGCTAATGAACTTAAGACTCATGCTAATAAAATGGAAGGAAATGTTCAACGACTCTAACAAAATCAACAAAAAATGGAGCAAGGTCAACATGAGATTAAGCAAGAATTGTTAGAAGCGGATGCTAGGAAATCTAAGTTTGAAGACCGAATGGGAAAAATGTTTGAAGCTATCATGTGTAAACCTTCTTCTTCGGGTGGTCTTCCTAGTGATACCATCGTGAACCCGAAAGGAGAATTGAAGGTTATTACTACTCGTAGTGGTAAAACTTTCAAAGAACCCATTTCTCGTCCAAGTACTTCTACGGAGAAGGAAAAAGAGAAAGAACCCGAGGTGGTGGTAGAAAAGGAGCAAATTCCAAGCCCACGAAGTACCGCTCAAACCACACCTACGGTTGAACCAATACCAATAGTGGAACCCGAGATTCCAAGGCCGATGCCTATGCCCCAACCCACACCACTCTTACCTTACCCTTCAAGACGAGACAAGGAAAAGGCAGAAGAACGAAATAATTATCAATTTGAACTCTTTATGAAAATGTTTTGTGACTTGCATTTTAATATAAGTTTTGCCGACGCCTTGGTCATGATGCCTCGATTTGCCGCGAACTTCAAAAGTATGTTGAATAACAAAGAAAAATTGCAAAAATCGTCTAGTTGTTCATCGGTTTTTCTTAGCCGCATACCTCAAAAAGTCGGTGATCCCGGCAAGTTTTTAATCCCATGTGCTATACAAGATATGGAGGAATGCTACGCCTTGGCCGATCTTGGTGCTAGTATTAATTTGATGCCTCTTGAGATTTTTAAGTCGCTCAATCTTCCCAATCTCACTCCTTCAAGAATGTCAATCGAGATGGCCGATCATTCTACGATTCTAGCTTGTGGAGTAGCCGAGGACGTCTTCGTGAAAGTTGGAAAGTTCTACTATCCCGTAGACTTTATTCTTGTTGACATTCCCATCGATCCTAAAGTTCATCTAATTTTAGGTCGATCATTTTTGGATACCTCGAGAGCACTTATCGATGTGCATGCTAGGAAAATCACTCTTCGTTTCAATGAGGAAGAAATCGTCATAAATGCAACTCAAAACTCCACACTTTCTCATGTGTATTCTATCACGTCTTTGAACAATGTTAGTCCCATCAAAAACATTTGTAAAAGGATTTCAAAAAGAGTTTTAGGAGTTGATGATAAAAACGATTTTCCGTCCCCTCCGCCGGTGGAGGTTAAGAGTGTTAAGCCTACGATTCCAATCACGAATGATTCTTCGGATGATGAATATCTTAATCCCGATGGGGAAGTTTTCTTTGTTGACAAACGTTTTGAGAACTTACCACCACCTTTACCAAAACGGTTTTCAAATGTGAGAATTTTTAGTGTGACTAACATTGCTTTAGAAACACCAAATATTTTTGACATAATTAAGTCGGGTTTTCATAAGGAGAGTTTGAAAGATGAAAAAGGGAAAGATTTTAAATTGGATTTAAAAGATTTATCTACAATGCTAACTCCGTCATCACCTCGTGTTTTAAGTGCTACAAGCTCGTCTTATCCTTTTGACAATGCTTTGTGTGGACCTAGTGTGGGGGAAGCCCCTTATGTTCCCTCCCCTTTCTCCACCGAGGATGAGATATTTGATCCTGGAATTGCTTATAAAGGAAAATCTCGGTCTTCCACCGATGCAATAAATGGAAAATCTTTCTATTTGATTGGTGCGAGTCTACCTCGAGTAGCTCATGTTTTTTATGACTTACCCATTGTCCCACCCTTCTATTTCTTCTCATCTATTTTCTTGAAACCCTTTGGTTTTGTGTTGACACATGATGAAGTGCCGTTGATTTGTTTTTTCAATGGAAACGAGAACGCCATCTTCGATCCCGGTATTTTTCACCATCAAAGGACTTAGTCCTTAATACTGGTTGTTTTTGGGCCTTGTTTATCATGTAAGCCCCACTAAAAATTGACCATACCAAGATAATCCCTAAATGATCACATTTATGGGGATTCGAGTCGAGCTTTTGACTCGGTTATCAAAAACAAGGTGCCTCGTGGGGGAGACCCATGCTTATCCATGTACATATTATTGCTTTCTAATTAGTTTAATGTGAGGGGATTTGTGCCCTTCCAACCTTTGTTCCGTGGTTGTTTGTGAATTGTGTTTTTTTAGATCATGATCTTCACGATTGGAGCCTCTCGTGTTCGTTTTATGAGAGCACTCGATCGTTTGCTTTGAAGACTTTCTCAATATCCAAATGATATATCCTTTGATGTTCTAACCTTAGGTTTTTAGCACACTTCATAAACGGCTATTAATTTATTGGTTACACCCTTTCCATGCTAGATTAGGCATTCGACTACGTCTCTAGTATGGGGGTGTTTGCACCCCTAGACTCGAAACATTGAGGACAATGTTTAACTTTAGTATGGGGGGGGGGGGTGAATAGATACTTGCCTTGCCAAACCTTCACGCTTTCCAAAGTTTATCTTTTTGTTTATCGTTTTTGTTGCAAAATAAGGCTAAAAATGGCCAAATTTTAAAATTTTTCTCATATTTTATAAGTGTTTAAGACACGAATGTAGGTTTTCCGATGGCGAGAATAAGAGTAATTTTTTACTCGACCATGCGTGTTGAGCACTTAGCTTTGATTCCTTAACTTCACATTAGGCTAAGTCTCTTAAATGAGGACGAGAAATGATAGGGTTAATTATAAGTTACTATGCTAAACGTAGAGTACTCGTATTCTTTCAAAAACTCATGTGTTCTCGTTGTTTGCTTATTCTCCCTTCGCATGTAAATATTTTTTGCTTAATAAATATTGACTTAGCGGTTTAGTTGGGATTGTTGGGTTTCTAGTCTTTTCTAGTAGCTTCCGTGTAATTAAATTGGGAAGACATTAAGGTATCGCCAGCGTCACGGTTTTGAAGTATTGGCACCCTAATAATCAAAAGCTTCACCCAATAATAAGATTTCAAGTGCTCACCTAAATCAAGCAAACAATTTGAAGCCCCACAAGGCCGAAAAATCTATGCAAAATTGAAAGTGAATCAAGCCTTAATATTCGAAGCTTTAAAGATCCAAAATTCGCTTTAGCGTGAGGATATACGTCTTTGGCTAATAAAACCACCGATGAGGCGGATAATAAAAGGCAAGGCAAGACCGAAGTCATAATAAAAGCTTCATGGCGAAGTTGAATAAAAGATAGAGATAAACCAAAGATAATAAGGCCCTTCCGTAAGGGGGCGTATAAAAGTCTTGGTAATAAGTCTCATGTTCAAGACCATTATAAAACCGTGTTTATCGATCCTTCTTGTTGACTTAATTTTTTAACATCGTTGTCTATTAGGAGGGGTTATTGATTTGATGGTCTTGGTTACACCGTTAGGACTCTATTTTTAGACCTAAATCTCTATTATCGCATAAGTCAAACAATGTATCCTCGTGAAACATTCAAGACATAATTAAATATAAGAGATACAACTTAGGAATAATGGGAGGATAAGTACGTGATTAGGGCATATGAGTAGTGTTAGCATTACTAACTTATAATGAAAATGATCTCGTTGCACGCTTGGCATGGAATTAGGGTGAAAATCGAGGACGATGAAATTATTTCTAACGAAGCATTTACGTGTTCTTATTCTATGAACCTAAACGTCCCATTTTGCGATGAAAATCATACATTATGTCTAAAACGCAAGTAGAAATAGTAGTAGTATAGCTAGTTTAACATTCAATAAAGTGTATAAAATGAATTTTGGAGGTGCTACGATACTTTATTCTAGCATTGCGTGAGGTCACGGCAATGGTTTAGTATGGGAGGAGTGATGAGACTGCTTTTATACATAGTCTCATCGTTCAAATCGAGCTTAAAATGCATAAAATATCATTAAAACTGCCAAATATATGCTCGTGTTTGTTGCTTGTGTATATTAGGTACGGATATTGAGGAAATGACAAAAAGATCACAAGAATCAATCAAAAACGAACACGGGAAACGAAGCCGCACAATGAACCGGACCCGAATCAAGAATTTCCAAAATTACCTTGAAGAATTGCAGATTGTCAAGAATGGTCCCTCAACTTTAGAAGACTTGTCATTTTATACCCCTGTAAATCCTCAAAATTACTTGTGGGTCCCTAAAATATCAAGTATGTACAAGTTTAGTCCTTGGAGAATGAAGAAATTACAAAAGAAGTCCTTATGGAAGGTTTACAAAGTTGTTGTGCCAAAAGTGACAAGTGGTTGAAAGTTGTTATAAAGGAAAATGGAGTTGATGGCTGGTTTTTACAAAGTAAACAAAAAATGAGAGTCAAGGGGCCTTTTCTGACCAGACAACAAACCTGCCCCCACCAATACACTCCCTCCACGTCACCTAAACCCGACCCTACCCTTTTACCCAACCCAATACCCGTCCAAAAACCCATTACCCAAACCCACCACCAGTTTATTTATTAAACTGGTCAAACCCAGTCAACCCCTCCTTAATTTCCCACCCAAACACTTATTTAAAAACTTAACCCCTTAAAATCAGATTAAACCCCCATTAATCCCACCATAAACCCTAGCTATCCCCAGTCACAATCAAGGTGAAAACAAAGGGGTTTTTCCCCAAAGATTCCAGATTGATAATTCACCTCATTGTCATCAAAACCCACCAACAATATACTCCAACCCGTGACCATAGTGGGACCCCCGTCCTTCCCCTGCTTCACTATTTTTGGCAAAAAGGGAATCCTTCAGGAAATCAACGCCTCTCACACGTTTTCTTGCTCCCAAAGAATGGATTAACGCTCAAGATCATATAACACAGCTGTCACTCACGAGATTCCCATTTGACCATTTTCAAATCAGTCAAGATCAAGGGAAAGGATGGAAATTTACTTAGCTAGGGTTTTAGTCTCTAGAATCTTCTTTCTCTTGTATAAATATGGGACGTATGTGTCCCATATCATTTTGTTCCAGATTTTGCTTTAAAAAATATTGTAATTCCTTTTTAAGTTATAAAAGTTGGTATTTTGATTTATAAAGTAATTCCTTTTTATTTTTAAAAGTTGGTGGTATTATTGAAGCAATCTGAGTTCCATAATCACTTTTGATTTTGTTAAGTTTCATTCAGGAAGTTAAGATTTTGGTGAGAGGACACTTAACCCAAAACCTTGATTTTCTGTGATAGTTATAGGAGCTTATCAGCTTATTTGGTGGACAACCAAATAAGCTATATAAGCTTGTATAAGCTATTTCATCAGTTTCAGTTTTTCCAAGTTTTCTAAGTTTTCGAATTTTCATTAAAAAAATCAGTTTTTCAGATTCTTTTATAGCCTATAAGCTATGAGCTTGCTTAGCCTATAAGACAAGCTTATAGCTGCATAGGTTTGTTAATTAGATAACCTTGTGTTCTTGTTGGTTTCTTTGACCTTGCAGGTTACAAGAAGATCTTTGTTCTCCTTTGAAGATATATTGGGGTGAGTTTGACTGCATTAGTCACCACCTAGTATCTTTCACAGTCAAACAAGCTCTTCCCATAAGCCCTAGCATAGCTTTTAAGCTAAAAGGAGAAGGCACAGCAGCCTTAGTGGGGCCTGGATGTAGGTCCCACATGGTAAACAAGCTTGAACTCTCTTTTGGTTTGAAAATTATATGCTTAATGTGTTTTGTGAGTAAGCTGTTTGTTTGATAATTTGATGATTTATGCATGCATGTTTATGCTTATTGTTCATGTTTAGGTTGGTTTTGATAGGATTTGCTAGTGTTTGATCAAGTTGATTAGCTAAATCTGGTAGACAGTTAGGTTAAGGGGTGTTTGGGACTAGGGATCTAACTGGAATTGGTGACAAGTTTAGGTTTAAACCCTGCTTAAACATGCCTTTTTGGAGTTAAAAAGGAGTTTTCAGTCATTGCTCTTAGGTTTTGTAGGTTTTTAAAGTAAGCTGCATGCTAAAATTTTGGTTATTATAGCTAGAAATCAGTAACTCCCCTTTCTGCCTTGTTTTAGTGAAATTTTTGCCATCAAGCTTGTTAACTGTTAGAAGATAGGTTTAAGTAGGGTTTGTAGTTGGTTGTATGTGATTTGCTTAGCTTGTATGCAAGTTCTTGGGCTTTAAAATTCGTTTTGTGTGCATATTGCATCGAGTAACTATTCATCAGAAACATACAAGCTTAATCAGTCACTTTACTTGCTCATTTGTGTGCAATATTTGTTAAGACCTTGTTGATTTTTGTACTATTCTTGACTCCCTACACTCAACTGAGTGTAGGGGTGCCTTATTGTCCAGTAATAAGCTCACATTAAGCTTTCCTAAGCTTATTGGTCAACTGACCTGAAATTTGCACTAACAGTGGGAACAAAGTTCCCCATGCTAACACATCTGTTTCCACTGCTCAGCAAAAGGACAAACCCTAGCACATGTCACTTTCAGTCAACTTGTTTTTTTGTCTTTAGTGATCAAAAACAAGAATTAGGACTTGAAACCAGTTTTAATATTTTTCTAATTTAATTTTTGATTTTTCTGTTTAATTAGATTTTTTTGTTAATGTTCATTTTATATTTTTTACATTTAATAGCTATTTTAATTTTACCCCATTTCTATTTTCTTTTCTCATAACAATAAAATCACAAAGATAATCATTTCATTACACAGCACTTGCCTCCTTGGGCAACGAACTTGAACTTATTTGGTCATTAGTGCTTGGTTTTCCTAAACCTACACTTAATACTTGCCACTTTTGCTTGATACTAGAAATTTTCCCTCGTTTGAAAGTTCGATTCTCGGAATCTCCTCGAATTGATCTCGGTTCTAAGTGGAAAGATTTGTTCTTGGTGTCCAAAAATGGGTTGGTTTTCTAATCTACTAAACAGGGAAATGAATAAAGTGATAAAGATATAAACTTAAAACAATCAACAATTAAAAAGCAACACTTGAATTAAAACAGGAAAATGTCCTAACTGAAAAATATCCTACTCGGAATAAAACCTTACTCGGAAAAACAAGTCTATTCGGAATGTTTCTATGCGGAACAATGCTATTCGGAAAATACAGTCTATTCAGAAAAACAAACCTATGCGGAAAAATCTGGCTTATGCGGAAAGTAAGTCCTATTCGTAAAGTGACCCCTATTCGGAATATTCCGAATAAGAGGTCAGACAAAAGGTCTATTCGGAAAACTGGTTCTATTCGGAATGTATGGCCTACTCGGAATATGGAAAATATTCCGAACAGAGGTAAAATAAATAGACTATTCGGAATGTCTAAACATTCCGAGTAAGAGAAAAATGAATTGTCCTATTCGGAATATCCAAAATTCCGAATAAAGGAATAAGAAAAGCTGCAATTCGGAAAGTCTGGGAACCGAAGAACAATAGCAGAACTGGGAAGATGATTTCAAACCGAATCAAACCAATTAAGCAAAAAGGTTTTACCAAACTAACCAATAATCATTTAAATACCATAACCAACAAATCCCAACAATAAAAACACAAAATCAATCACATTTAAAAGATCAAAATCAATCAAACAAGAACTTGAAAACTTTGAATAAAAATGAGATGAACAAGATGAATGAAAATATGGAATTGAAAGATTAATGTAAAGGTAAACAAGAGTAATGATTAAACACTTACAAGATTCAAGGAAAAATGAAAAAATCACCAAACACCCTAATGGTGTTGGTGAAGCTACGAACAAAGAAAACCTGGGGAAAGAGAAACTAAAACTAACTCCTAAAAATGTGAAGGAAAAATCCTTTTATAGTCCTAGTGGTTGGTTAGTGAGTGGGCTTTCTCCCTTTCTTCTTGTCTTCTCGTCTTTTCAGAAAAGTTGACGTTTTTGATTCTGATTCGGGATTTGTCGACGATTAAATCCAACTCGTCTTTTAATTTCTTCGTTAAATAGACTTGAGTTTCTTCGACATATGTAAATCTTCCATCTTTGGTCCTTTTCTTCGATAAATCTTCAAATAGGCCCATTGACTTCAAATCTTTTGCATCTCTTGGACAATAGACTTCGACTTTAGTCTTTTTCCTTGATAAACCCGTGCAATCCCATGTTTTCTTCAATATCATCCGGTTGACTCTGAAAACACAATAAACACAAAAACCCCCGCATAATTCCAAACAAATGATATTAAATACGTGTTTTGGTCTTGTTTTAATAAGAAATAAGTGGTAAAAGGATGAGTGTTTTCACACCTATCAAATCCCCTACACTTAACCATTGCCATGCCCTCATGCAATGCTTAGTGATAAAGCAATTTTACACTTTTCTCATAATCAATCAACCTTGGCCTTATTCAAATACTACTAAATAAAAATTAAAATACTAAGAGAAATTAAAACTTTAAAATAAACAAAAGGATGGAAATAACTTGCAAAGAAATCAAGGACTTACATTAGGGCTTTGGTGCTGCGAAGATTTATCACCCTCAAGTTTCACGTTCCCCAAACTAAGCTTAAAAACGAGATCATTGTTATTATAAGTTAGTGAATCAAACACTTACACACATGGCTTAATTAAATGCTTAAACTCCCTTATTCCTAGGTGTATCTCTTATATTTTATTTTTGTCTTAGAATGATCATGAAGATGCATTTTTGGACTTATTTCGATAGTTTATTTAGGCTGAAAGCAAAGTAGAACGATTTGATCAATAGTTAGCTAAAGGACAAAATCTCTTAAAACTGCTTCTCGGGATATCAAAAAGTTCATATCTTGGCATAACTCGGTTCACGATTTGAGACCTTTCTCGGGCCGATATTTGGCATGTACTTCATACTTCATATATTCGAGAGACGTTCTTGAGATAATGGTCTTCTCATCATAATAGAGTTTCTTCACTTGGAGACTTTTGAGGGGTACTCCAACTTTGTTGACCACGACTTCATGATTATTCTTCAATCTCTATTTGGGATTTTGAGATACAACGATCCGCCTCCTTTTCGGACATGGATCTATTTATCCTCATACCTTGTTAGGGTCTTTCGGATAGACTTCTCCATGATCTTTACGGGAGTTGATTGCTTTTCGTCGTGAGTCTTGATCCTTCATATTGACTTTGGGAATAATGCTTTTCACATCACTTTGGATCTTCCGCAATAAAATTGAATCCTCATGCCTTGTTAGGGCCTTTTCGGACTCGCCAATCTTCGCGCCCCGCTTCATAAGTTATGCCTTGGCTATGAACTCTTATCATTACCGAGCAACTTTTAAACGATCTTGGGCTAGAAGCTAAGTAACTTTTCAAATCGTACGACCTTACTTATTGCAGATAAATTATTAGCAAGTGATGGGAGAATAGGCAAATAATTACACCAAGTGAGCTTGTTCAAGATTACCGACTTATAATTGACTCTATCATTTCTCGTCCTCCACAATTTAAAATCTCAAGTAATGAGACTTGTGGATACTTAGCCTAATAAACCAATTAAGGTCTACATGGTTAAGGATACTAGCTAGAATAAACTTGGACAAGTCTATTCGGGTTGAGTCAAAATAATCGCAACGGGCCTAATAGATCAAAGACTTCTAAACTAGCTACACCACTTTATTAATATTTTTGACTTTATTGTGGAATATATACATATGAAAACAACGATAAAAATTTAAAAATTACGACTAAATGGCCAAGGTTAATAAAAATTTTGAAAAATGTTGAAAAATATGATTTCCGGTTAAATGAAGGCATTTTCATGGAAAAGTCCACTTAAAACTTCGATAGAAGTCCCCCCTACACTTAAGATAAACATTGTCCTCAATGTTTAAGCATGTGGGAAAAGTCTCCCCTACACTTATGACATTGTGCACGTTGGTTAACTCGAGTTAAGGAAGAGACGACTAAAGTGATTAATTTCAAATGTGAGTATGAAGAAAATTGAATCACGATAGTTGAGGGATAGAACCGGATTTCGGATAGCATGGGAGCACGGTTCTTCAAAGTTTTCAAGAGTGCACTAATCCCTGTAATCACATCACCACACAAAGACAAACACCCTATAGAGGTCCCCCTACACTTAGGAGGTTAAAACATAAAAGGATAGATACTCGGGCTGCCTCCCGAGGAGCGCTTGTTTTTGATAACCGAGTCACGAGCCTGACTCGACCCAAAATTAGTTCATGGGGAACATGGTGAGGGATGGAATCACCTCCTGAGAGGTGTCCTCACCAAAATACAACTTCACTCGTTGGCCATTCACCTTAAAATTAGGTCCATTAGGTTGAGCGAGCTCGAGAGTACCATATGGAAAAATCTGGGCAATGGTGAATGGGCCGGACCAACGAGATTTCAGCTTGCCCGAAAAGATTTTCAACCGAGAGTTAAAAAGTAAGACTTTGTCTCCAACATGGAACTCTCGGTTCTTAATCTTAGAGTCGTGAATGAGCTTAGTCCTTTCCTTATAGATTAAAGAATTTTCATAAGCCTCATTACGGAGTTCATTCAGCTCATTGATTTGGATCTTGCGTAGGTCACCGGCTTTGTTGATATCAAAATTGGCCCACTTCAAGGCCCAGTAAGCCTTGTGCTCCAACTCAATGGGGAGGTGGCACGCTTTCCCGTACACAAGACGATAAGGCGTACAGCCGATCGGGGTCTTGTAAGCAGTACGGAAAGCCCACAAAGCATCATCAAGTTTATCAGTCCATGAGGCACGATGCTCTCCCACGGTTCTTTCCAGAATTCGCTTAAGTCCTCGGTTGGATATTTCAGCCTGGCCATTAGTTTATGGGTGGTAGGCTGTGGAAAGACGATGATTTACACCGTACTTAGCCATGACTCTAGCAAATTGGTCATTGCAAAAATGAGTCCCACGATCACTAATAATGGCACGAGGCACACCGAATCTAGCGAATAGAGCTTTCAAAAAGTTACAAACCACCCTTGCGTCATTAGTGGGTAAAGCTTTGGCTTCAACCCATTTGGAGACGTAGTCAACGGCTACAAGGATGTATTTGTTTCCTTTAGAAGAAGGGAATGACCCCATAAAGTCGATACCCCAAACATCAAAGATTTCACACTCTTGAATGAAATTCTGAGGCATCTCGTCTTTATGTGTGATCGTGCCTTGTTTTTGGCAAACATCACATCGTTTAACCATATTGTGAGCGTCACGATATATGGAGGGCCAATAAAATCTCGAATCAAACACTTTTTTGGCGGTGTAGTTGGGACCAAAGTGACCACCGATGGGTCCTTTGTGGCAAGCATCGAGGATTTCCGAAGCTGCCGGTCCATCAACACATCGGCGAATAATCAAGTCGGCACATTGTTTGAATAGGTAAGGGTCATCCCAAAAGTAAGTCTTAATGTCGTTGAAGAACTTTTTCTTTTGTTGGGATGTTAACCCTTCCTTAAGAATTCCACCCGCTAAGTAGTTTGCAAAGTCCGCAAACCACGGGCTTTCATCAGATTTCGAATTTATAGACATTAAGGTCTCCAATGGAAAAGAATCATTGATTTCTTTGATCGGATGATCCCCTTGGTAAGGATCCTCAAGTCTGCTGAGATGATCCGCGGCTAGGTTTTCAGCTCCTTTTTTATCGCGAATTTTGATTTTAAATTCCTGGAGCAGCAAAACCCAACGAAGAAGTCTTGGTTTGGAATCTTGCTTTGTCAACAAGTACTTCAGCGCGGAATGATCGGTATACACAATTGTTGTAGAAAGGACAAGATAGGGGCGGAATTTTTCAAAAGCATAGACAACAGCTAAAAGCTCTTTTTCGGTTGTCATATAATGCAATTGTGCCCCCGTCATTGTCTTGCTAGCGTAATGGATTGGTTGGAAGTGTTTGTTCACTCGTTGTCCCAGAACCGCTCCAATAGCATAATCACTAGCATCACACATCAACTCAAAGGGAAGTTCCCAATTAGGGGTAACCAAGACGGGTGCCTTAGTTACCTTATCCTTAAGCGAGTTGAAGGCTTCAAGATACTCTTTGGAAAAGATAAAAGGAGTATCTTTTTCCAAGAGGTGGGTCATCGGGCGAGCGATTTGAGAAAAATCTTTGATGAATCGACGGTAAAAGCCCGCATGACCCAGAAAACTTCTCACACCCTTCACGGTTGAAGGTGGAGGCAACTTGGCGATAACATCGACTTTAGCACGGTCTACTTCAAGACCGGCTTTCGAGATCTTGTGTCCCAGCACGATGCCTTCTTTTACCATGAAATGCCATTTTTCCCAATTTAGAACAAGGCGAGTGTCTTCGCACCGCTTAAGCATACGTTCCAAATTGGCAAGGCAAGAAGAGAAGGAATCCCCGAAGACCGAGAAATCATCCATGAAGACTTCCATGGTTTGTTCAACCATGTCATGGAAGATAGCTAACATGTACCTTTGGAAAGTCCCGGGGGCATTACATAAGCCAAAAGGCATTCTTTTGTAAGCAAATGTGCCATAGGGACAAGTGAATGTTGTCTTCTCTTGATCTTGGGGATCGATGGGTATTTGGAAATAACCCAAGAATCCATCAAGAAAGCAGTAATATTCATTACCCGCTAAACGTTCAAGCATTTGGTCCATAAAAGGTAGAGGGAAATGATCCTTTCTCGTGGCATCATTGAGTTTGCGGTAGTCTATACAAACTCTCCACCCAGTAACGAGACGAGTGGAAATCAACTCGTTGTTTGCATTGGGCACAACGGTGATGCCGCCTTTCTTAGGCACACAATGGATTGGACTAACCCATGGTGAATCCGAAATAGGGTAAATCATACCCGTATCAAGAAGTTTGATAACCTCTGTTTTGATGACTTCATGGATTTTTGGATTCACCCTTTGTTGACTTTGAATTGTGGGTTTAAAGTCGTCCTCCATGAGAATTTTGTGTGTGCAGAAGTGAGGATCAATTCCGCGAATATCAGAGATTTTCCAAGCAATAGCCTTCTTATCATCTTTCAACACGGTGATAAGTCGGGCTTTTTCTTCTTCCTTTAGGTCCTTAGCAATGATGACTGGCGACTTCTTCTCTTCTTCAAGGAATACATACTCAAGATGGGGCGGCAACTCCTTAAGTTCTAAATCCGGAGGATTTTCGACGGGAGGCGTATTCGAAGTCGGAGTATCGATAGCAATGACCGTGGGAGATGGAGGAGAAGGATTGTCTTCGTTGAGAAGGCTTTCAAAGAAATGCATGTCTTCGTCCCCATCGGTAGGAGAATCATTAGTAGATAAGTTCACATCTCCCATGGTGTCTTCAAGATCTTTCCAAAACAAATCACTATATCCAAATAGAGACAATGATGAATCAATAGAGGACACGGTCTCAACATTGGGAAGAGAGGTAGGAATACTTTTGCAAGCATCATTAAAGTGTTCTTCACAAGCCTCATCGAAAACGTCAATACAATTAACACTCTCATATGAATAAGGCTGTTTAGACAAATTTCCCATGTTGAAGACTACTTTATCGTCACCCACTCTCATGATAAGCTCACCGGCTTCAACATCAATGAGAGTGTGACCGGTCCTCAAGAATGGACGGCCAACAATTAGTGGCACACGGGGGTCCATCTCGTAGTCGACGACAACAAAATCAGCAGGGAAGGTGAATTTGTCGACTCCTACAATGACGTCTTCGGCTATCCCCACTGGATAAGCAACCGTACGGTTAGCGAATTCCAAAGTCATTTTGGTGAGGACTAGCTCAGGGGGAGATAATTGCTTCCAAACGCTTAGAGGCATAAGATTAATACTGGCACCTAGATCGGCTAGGGCCATGCAATTCTCTACTCCCGGGAAATTGCAAGGAATTAAGAAACGACCCGGATCACCAAGCTTGATTGGCAATTTCCTTAAGAGCACTGCAGAGAAATTCTCATTAAGTTGGGTGTTGGCAATATCGAGGAGCGTTTCCTTGTCGCTCAGAAGATCTTTAAACATTTTCGCGTATTTAGGCATGTGAGCGAGAGCCTCAGCGAAGGAGATATTGAAATTCAGTTGTTTAAACATTTTAAGAAAGTTCGAAACCTGAATATCGTCCTTGCTTTTGAGCTTTTCTTTCCTCAACCTAGATGGATAAGGTATATTGGAAGAAGAGGAAGGCTTTGGAAGAATAGGATCACTCACATCCTTGGGTGGAGGAGGGGTAGAAGGAAGAGGTGGAGAAATTGGGGAAGGAGAAGGATGAGGAATAGGAGCAGGTGACTCGTTCTCCTTAGTCACAACCACCGGTGGAGGTTTAGGAAGCTCAGGTTCCTTGGTACCTTTACCACTGCGAGTAGTGATTGCTTTCATCTCCCCTCTTGGATTCGCAACGGTGTTACTCGGAAGAGTACCCGAAGAAGAGGGTTGATTGCCTTGGAAGAAACTAGCCATCATGTTCTTCAAGTCATTTGTTTGACTATCCAACGTGTTTCTCATGTCAGCTCTCAAATCGTTTCCGTGCTTGACCAAGTCTGCTTTCAAGTTGAGCACTTCTCTCTGAAGATTTCCCACTATCACATCGTTAGTCCTCATATAAGTTTCCACTTCTTGGTGAAGAGCGGTGGGTTGGTTGGGAGGAGCATTGTATGCGGGTGGTTGATAAGCAGGTTGTTGGTAAACTTGGTTGTTACGTTGAGGAGGTTGTTGCTGCTTGTGAGGAGGGATGTATGGTGTACGAGGTTGTTGTTGTTGTTGAGGAGGGCGGTTGAGGTTTTGTTGTTGGTTTGAGTTGGTTGGGGGAAAACCAGGTGGGGAAAGATAATTGTTAGAACGGTAGCTCAGCAAGTTACGGTCACCTTGAGGTCTAGCTTGATAAGCGGGTTGAGGATAGGTGCCATAAGCTGCATTCATATTCTCAGCAGGGTAGTCTTAGGTAGCGGTACAAGTGGTGTAAGAGTGAGGACCACCGCATATCTCACAAGGTTGGCTGACAGCGTTAACTTGAGCGTTTTTAGCGTTGTTGCTGTTGTTGTTGCTGACGGTGTGGGTGACAAGCGATTCAAGAAGCGTAGTGATTTTGTCTAGTCGCTTGTCGCTGTCACTAGTGCTAGCACTAGCGACATTGGTCCGAACACTCTTGCTTTGCACACGAGATTTATTCTCAATGATATCCCAAGCAGCATTGGAAGTCTTAGCCAAAAGATTACCCCCCGAGGCACTGTTCAGTGAATCTTGGTCACTCATGCTTAAACCATTGTAAAAAGTATTGATTTGATGTACTTTGGTAAAACCATGTTGTGGGCATTTTCTTAAAAGATCTTTAAAACGATCCCAAGATTCACTGAACGACTCATCGTACTTTTGTTCAAAATTTATGATTTCATTCCGCAAAGCGGTAGTACAAGAGGGTGGGAAAAATTAATTTATAAACTTAGTCTCCAAATCCGTCCACGAGAGAATACTCTGTGGTGGTTCCTTAGCAAGACAATGCCGGACTTGTCCCTCTAAAGTAAAGGGAAAAAGTTGTAACCTGATTACTTCTTGTGGAACACCATTGAATTTGACCGTGTTGGTGAGTTGCAAGAATCTCTTGATATGGTCATGTGGGTCATCAATGGTACGCCCCAAGAATGGTTGAGCGGAGACCATCTGGATAAAGCCTGATTTTAGCTCAAAGTTGTTGGCGGCAATTGGAGGTATGACAATTGGATCAGTGTTGCCATCTACATGAGCTCGCAGCAATTCAATCATCGGGCGATTATCCGGAAGGGGCTCATTGTTGTTGTTATTGTTCATGTTGTTGAAAGGTGGGTTGTTGTTATTATTATTTGGAGGTGGTACACCGGCCATGTCTAAGTGATCGAGAGGCTCGGGCTCTTGATAAGACGTTGATCGAGTGCGCATACACCTGCAAAAGAACTAACAAGAGAAAAACAAAGCAAACATATTTTTGGTTTTTTATGTTTCTTTATTTATTTATTTATTTATTTTTTTTACTTTTTAGAATTTTTGAAATTTTATATTTTTTAGTGTTTTTGAAATTTTTTTATGAAAAAGTAACGTTCACGGTGAACGGATCCCAAAATCCAAGTTCTCACAAAAAACTTTTGATCTTAACGAGAAGAGCCGGCAGCGGCGCCATTTGATACTAGAAATTTTCCCTCGTTTGAAAGTTCGATTCTCGGAATCTCCTCGAATTGATCTCGGTTTTAAGTGGAAAGATTTGTTCTTGGTGTCCAAAAATGGGTTTGGTTTTCTAATCTACTAAACAGGGAAATGAATAAAGTGATAAAGATATAAACTTAAAACAATCAACAATTAAAAAGCAACACTTGAATTAAAACAGGAAAATGTCCTAACTGAAAAATATCCTACTCGGAATAAAACCTTACTCGGAAAAACAAGTCTATTCGGAATGTTTCTATGCGGAACAATGCTATTCGGAAAATATAGTCTATTCGGAAAAACAAACCTATGCGGAAAAATCTGGCTTATGCGGAAAGTAAGTCCTATTCGGAAAGTGACCCCTATTCGGAATATTCCGAATAAGAGGTCAGAAAAAAGGTCTATTCGGAAAACTGGTTCTATTCGGAATGTATGGCCTACTCGGAATATGGAAAATATTCCGAACAGAGGTAAAATAAATAGACTATTCGGAATGTCTAAACATTCCGAGTAAGAGAAAAATGAATTGGCCTATTCGGAATATCCAAAATTCCGAATAAAGGAATAAGAAAAGCTGCAATTCGGAAAGTCTGGGAACCGAAGAACAGTAGCAGAACTGGGAAGATGATTTCAAACCGAATCAAACCAATTAAGCAAAAAGGTTTTACCAAACTAACCAATAATCATTTAAATACCATAACCAACAAATCCCAACAATAAAAACACAAAATCAATCACTTTTAAAAGATCAAAATCAATCAAACAAGAACTTGAAAACTTTGAATAAAAATGAGATGAACAAGATGAATGAAAAGATGGAATTGAAAGATTAATGTAAAGGTAAACAAGAGTAATGATTAAACACTTACAAGATTCAAGGAAAAATGAAAAAATCACCAAACACCCTAATGGTGTTGGTGAAGCTACGAACAAAGAAAACCTGGGGAAAGAGAAACTAAAACTAACTCCTAAAAATGTGAAGGAAAAATCCTTTTATAGTCCTAGTGGTTGGTTGGTGAGTGGGCTTTCTCCCTTTCTTCTTGTCTTCTCGTCTTTTCAGAAAAGTTGACGTTTTTGATTTTGATTCGGGATTTGTCGACGATTAAATCCAACTCGTCTTTTAATTTCTTCGTTAAATAGACTTGAGTTTCTTCGACATATGTAAATCTTCCATCTTTGGTCCTTTTCTTCGATAAATCTTCAAATAGGCCCATTGACTTCAAATCTTTTGCATCTCTTGGACAATAGACTTTGACTTTAGTCTTTTTCCTTGATAAACCCGTGCAATCCCATGTTTTCTTCAATAATCATCCGGTTGACTCTGAAAACACAATAAACACAAAAACCACGCATAATTCCAAACAAATGATATTAAATACGTGTTTTGGTCTTGTTTTAATAAGAAATAAGTGGTAAAAGGATGGGTGTTTTCACACCTATCATTGCTCTCTTTTCCTAAAGAGTAGTAAAATCTCTACATCAATGATCATTCAGCCTTCCTAAAAGTTAAACTTTTGGGATTTTTTTTCTGAAGGAACCTAGAGGCTGAGTGAAGTACATCTACTATAGGTCGATACATATGTGTACACAGGTTTTTGTTTGCCTGTATACTGTCTAGAGGGTGTAGGGTCATCGGGGTGCTTTATAAACACAAATGAATCACTCCCTGGTGCAAAGACAGGGTGTACAGAAGTCTTAAAAGAATTCTAAGTTCAAACATAGACTCCTATGGGTCGAGGATAACCCTAACTTCACCACTCTCACCTACAGACATTTGAGAGTGGCTGCTTGTGTACCTCTAAAAATGATAAAGTGATTACCTGTGAGATATCAGCGGTCTTAGGCGGGTTTCCTGCTGTCTCTGCTGAAGTAGAGACATTAGACTCTTGTAGAAAATCAGATGAGGTTTCTGTGTCCACAGACAATCTTGGAACAGAGGGAGTTAGGATTGTTACAATTTTCTTCACCCTGGCCTTAAGGACAGTTTCGGTTTTGGAAGAAGAGGGGTTTGGATTCTTCTTAGTTTGTCGGCCAATTGTTGCTTTGGACAGCGAAGTGAGTTGCCAGAGGTCAAAGACACAGACTTGCCAGACTCACTTGCTGTATTCACCTTCTCAGCGGAAGGGATCAAAGGCTGAACAATAGCTTGTTGTTTTGCGGAAACTATCTTCATGTGGGCTGTCGCTGGCACATCATTCAATCCAATCACTTTGTATATAGCCCTAGTGATATGGTAAGGCTTCATAGCTGTGAGCTCAGAGTTGTGGTAGTTATCAGCGAGAAGACTTTCAAAGATAAGAGAGAGAAATCGAGCATAACAAATATTCTTTTCCATGCATTGATGGGTTTCTTTCAGCTTTTCCACTAGATTTGAGAAAACAATACTTCCAATATCTACATCAACACCCCATATCAGCTCATATGTAATGGTCTGATGATTGAAGGACATCTGGTCTTGAGAGCCTTGCATTCCTCCCAAAGACTTGACGATGTGTGAGAATAGAACCTTCCACATAGGCGTAAAACACTTGATATTCAGAGGAGATCTAACAACTACTTCAGTGGGTGTGAGGTCTGGGTGAGTGTCAGATATGGGGTTGAGAGTGGCACGGGCATCCTTAACAGCCTTTTTATCGACGGTTTTTAGGCATTCATCTCCATGTCTAAGCCCGACCAAGGTGGAGAAATCCTTAACAGAAAAAGCAAAGGGGTTTTATTGACAAGAGAGGTTGAAAGAGATGGTGTCATCATCAAGAACTTCAGCAGAGTACCAGATTTCCCTAAGGTATTCTTGGTAGAAGACTGAAGGAGATCTGGTGAAAGCTTCAACAACGTCACAATTCTTCATAAAGTTCACCAGATCTAGGTATGTGTCATTAGGAGCTTTTAGCCATCCTATTGAGTTGTTAGATGCAAGAATGCTTTCATTGATCTTGAAGGTAACGTTAGACGCCTTTGGTACTGGAAACACCATTGATGCGAGAGTTTGAGAGGATGAAGATGGTGAGAGGGTTTAGAGAGAGGTTTAGTGAGAGAGATGCAAATTGTGAATAATGAGAAAAGTGTTAGGTGAAAAAACCTTGGGATAATATTTATATTCAAAATTTGAAATAGTTATTCAACAACATTAAATGCATAGTGGGAAAGGACTGCACACAAGTGGGTCCCTTGACATTTCAAAACTGTTTGTCTCTTCGTTTATCGAAAAAAGTATGAATTAAATATTGAGAATGTTTTTAACATTTACTTGGAAAGTAACTACCTAGTTTCATGTGAAAAACATTTAATATTTGCTCAGACTTTAATGACACACATTAAATATCAGCCACATACTTTGAGATATTAAGCATACCCAGCTCAGCAACTAGCCTGTTGAACGAAGGTTCAACGAAAGGCTTGGTAAATATATCAGCTAGTTACAGCTCAGTGGGAACAAAATGCAACTCAATATCTCCTTTTGTAATATGATCATTGATAAAGTGATACCTGATATCTATGTGTTTGGTTCAAGAGTGAAGCACAGGGTTGTTTGAGATAGCAATGGCACTTGTATTGTCACAGAAGATGGATACTTTGTCATATATAATCTCATAGTCAGCTAGTTGACTCTTCATCCAAAGTACTTGAGCACAAAAACTGGTAGCTGCAACATATTCAGCTTCAGCTGATGACATTGCCACAGAGTTTTGCTTCTTTGCACTCCATCCAACCAACTTTCCTCCTAGGATTTGACAGCTCCCTGAGGTACTTTTCCTGTCAATGCAGCACCCAACGTAGTCTGAATCTGAGTATGCCTTGAGATCAAAGCCTGATTCTTTGGGATACCACATACCTAGAGAGGTTGTTCCTTTGAGGTACCTGAAAATTTTCTTAACAACCACTAGATGGGATTCCTTTGGGTTAGCTTGGTACCTTTCACAGAGACATGTGGAGAACTAGATATCAGGGCGACTGGCTGTGAGATATATGAGTGACCCAATCATACCTCTATTCATAGTTTCATTAACAGAGACCCCTGACTCATCAGGACCCAAGTTGTTGGGTGGAAGCATGGGGCATTTCACTGATGCACAATCAACCAAGTCATATATTTTTAAGTAATTCCTTAACATACTTTTCTTGACAAATTGAAATTCCTTTAGGACATTGTTTAATTTGAAAACCCAAAAAGTAAGTTAATTCACCCATCATGACCATCTCATATTTCTTGGTCATTAGTTTAGCAGAACGTTTACTAAGATTAACATTTGTAGACCCAAAGATGATATCATCCACATAAATCTGTACAATGATGAAATCACTTTTATCCTTGAAGGTAAAACGTGTTTTATCAATGGAACCCCTGACAAATTTATTTTCAGTTAAAAAGGTAGACATCGTTTCATACCATTCCTTTGGAGCTTGTTTCAGCCCATACATTGATTTGTGAAGCCTGTACACATGGTTGGGAAACTCGCTGTTCTCGAATCCTTCAGGCTGTTCAACATACACTTCTTCAGCCAAATCTCCATAGAGGAAGGCACTTTTAACATCCATTTGATACACAGTGAAGTTCATATATGCAGCGTATGCAAGGAAGATTCTGATAGCTTCAAGTCTTGCTACTGGTGCAAAGGTTTCATCATAGTCAATCCCTTCAGTCTGTGTATACCCCTGTGCAACTAACCTTGCCTTGTTCCTTATGATGTTACCAATCTCATCCATCTTGTTCCTATATATCCATCTAGTGCCTATGATGTTCTTACCAGGTGGAGCTGGCACTAGAGTCCATACCTTGTTTCTTTTAAACTGATTAATTTCTTCTTGCATTGCAGCGACCCAACCTTCTTCAACAAGGGCTTCAGCTAAACGATTGGGTTCAATTTAGGATAGAAATTCAGCAAACAAACATTCATTGGCTAAGGCTGATTCCGAGTCATGAATGCTCTGTCTAGTAGTAACCCCAACATTTGGTTCACCGATAATGTTGACAAGAAGAATGTGTTGATCTCTTGACCATTTGCTTTGAGGAGTTGGGGAGTCATAGACAGGAGTAGGTATGGGGGATGAGAGTACAACTTGAGTTTCATCTTGCTGAGTAGGAGGACTCTCTTCAAAAATAATCTCTGTGTCTGTGTCAGCATCAGCTATTTCAAGATGTGATGATTCATAGACAACAGGAGAATCTTCTTGATCATGAGTTCTAGGCGAGTCATCTTCAGCTAAGGTGGAACAAGGGCTTGTGAAATGCTGATGTTCTTCTTCAATAAGTACTTGAGTAGAGGGAACATCAATGTTGTAGGTTGACAGCGGAACGTATGCAGGAACATATGGTATAAGATTGTCTGTGTGTGGATGATTATGAAAGACAGGTCTTGGTTCAGAGAACTCATCTGTTGGGAAAGACCTATTTTTGTTGAAATCAATTTCATCACCTTCTGTTCCTATTCTTTGTAGCACATCATCATCTTTATTGAATGTGACATGAAAGGTTTCTTCTAGTTCATGTCTTCTTGTGTTGAATACTCTATAAGCTTTGGCTGTTGGAGAGTATCCTAAGAAGAAACCATCATCAGCTTTTTCATCAAACTTTCCAAGTTGATCCCTGTAGTTATAGATGAATACAGGGCAACCAAAGACATGGAAGTAGCTGACATCTGGTGCTCTTTTTCTAAAAACTTCATAAGAAGTTTTTCCATGCCTTTTAACAATGATTGATCTATTCAGGGTATAGTAGGCAGTGGGACAGATTCTCCCCAGAATTGCTTTGGTAAATTTGCACCATTCAACATGGTTCTAGCTGCTTCAATCAGTGTTCTGTTTCTTCTTTCAGCTACTCCATTTTGTTCAGGAGTGCCAGCTGAAGAGAAGTTTTGTGATATTCCTTTTTCATCACAAAAAGCTTCAAGCTGTTGATCCTTGAATTCAGTCCCGTTATCACTTCTTAGAGCTTTTACTTTAACTTCATTCATGTTTTCAACCTACCTAATGAAGGACATGATGGCATCAGCTGCATCAATTTTCCTTTTGAGGAAAAAACCCATGTATACCCTGAGAATTCATAGAAATGACCAAGGTATATTTGTTGTGATTGATGGTTTGTGGTTTAACAGGTCCAAACAAATCCATGTGAAGGAGATGTAAGCACTTGTTAATAGAGAATGATTGCCTGGTCTTAAAGGATGACCTATGGTGCTTTCCCGTAACACAAGCTGAACAAGTCTTGTCTTTTGTGAAAGTCACAGGTGGTAGACCAACAACCAAGTTTTGTGTGGCTAGCTTGTTGATGTTCTTGAAGTTGAGATGAGAGAGTCTTTTGTGCCACAGCCAATTAACACTTTTAGAGGCCTTAACAAGAAAACAATTTGAGCTGTCTTCTGAGCAAGAAGCCATATTGATGACATACACATCTCTTCTTCTTGGTGCAATTAACACCACTTCATTATTTTGGTTGAATATGGTTCCTTGATTCTTGGTAAACAAAACCTTGTAGTCAGCATCACACAATTGGCTGATGCTGATGAGATTGTGCTTAAGACCATTCACATATGCAACCTTTTTGAAGGTTATTCTATTGCAGTTAATTGAGCCATATCCCTGTGTGTCGCCTGAAGAGTTATCCCCAAAAACCACTTTAGGACCAGGCTATTTTTGAATATCTGTGGAGGTATTGTTGAACTCCTGTCATGTGTCTAGAACAACCACTATCTAGATACCAGACCGATTCCTTGAGATATTTCTGCACAGATATATAGAAACAGATTAGTTCCTATGGTGAACCCACTTTCCAGTGGGTTCCCTGAATTGTTGATTAGCAACTCTAGAGTTCCTGTAGAACATGTGACGATGTGAAGGACAATTGGCTGTATTATGGGTGTACCTTCCACAGATGTCACATCCTGGAAAGTCACTGCACTCATATGAGTGATGGTCTGTAAATCCACAATATTTGCATTGAGGATAAGGTCTGTAATTACCTGATGGTCTCATAGTAGCCTGTTGTCTACCTCTAAAAGGTGTCTGAGATCTCTTAACTACCATATCATGATCTATGGTCATGTGATGAGAATGTTTACACACATTACAGTAAGGTTTGACAAACTTTTCACCTTTGGGTTCTCCTAGAATAGACTTAGGTTCAGAGGAAGTAGAGCATTCAGCGGAAGGCTTAATATATTCTTTTAAGAGTTCTACTTCTTTAATCAAAGACAACATGCGTTCTTCAGTTGAGGATTCAACTTTGTTCATAGGGTTTGTTGAGACAGGCTTATATACATTTTGCTTAACATATTTTTTTGCAGGTACAACAAAAATCTTAGCTGGTGGTGTCTCAACATCTAGTTTGGGTTCAGCCTTAGCTCCTCTAGAAGAGCTGCTGGGTTCAACTCTAGAGAGTTTAGGTAAAGATGGTAAAGGTGCAGTGCTATCAATTACCTCTTCAGAGACAGGTACATTAGCCAAGAGTGGGTCAAACATATGTATAGTCTCTATAGATTTGAAAACAATCTCTTTGGGTTTCTTAAGGGCCTTCATTTTGTTTCTTTTAGCAGTAACAACCCTAGTTATGTCAGGTGGAAGTTCATCATTAAGTAATTCATTTATAGTGAACCTACTGCACAACCATTTTTCTATAACCTTGTGTAGTTAAGCTACTTGATCATTTAAGGCACTGTTTCTTAAAGACAACTTATTAACCTCTTTTAAAGAGATATGTTTTCAGAGTTAACCAGTTTTAAAGTTTCACATTCAGCCTTAGCAGTAAAAAAATCAAGTTTAACAGAGTGAAATTTATCAAGCAGGTTCTTTCTTTGTTCCTCAACAAAGTGTAAATCAACTATGGTATAATCAAGGACATGTTTGCGTTCATCACTTTCAGACATAGAGATAAGCCTGTGTACCTTTTTCATTGTGATGTCAACCCATTATCCTGATCTAGCATCTCCTTTTCCAACAGATGGTTCATCCTCAACAATTTCCATAAATGCCCTGACCCTGGTGGTGTCCTCTTCATCCGATGTCAACGGCTCATCATTCCAATCATAAGCTTCAGATACCAACCCTTTCTCTGTTCTTTTATCACCCCTTTCTTTTTTGACAAAGCTTCTAGCTTCAAATTCATCTGTTCCAACTCAACCTTTAGTTCCTTGTATTTGTTTTTGTAATCCTTTTTCTCATTAACAGAGAAATTGGATTGGTGAGATGAGTTGTTTTGTTGTAATTTAAACTTGTAAGGTTTTAATGATGAAGGGTAAGATGGTGAGGATGTTTTTGTGGATGGACAGTCTTTTTGAAAATTTCCAAGTTTTCCACAAGCAAAGAAAGTCTCTTTTGATTTGTTAGATGGTTTACTAGCTGATCCTACTCTCCCTGAACTTTTTTAGAATCTTCTTTGATTCGCTAGTAAAGCTCTTTCATGAAACTCTACATTGATTTTTGTCATGAATTCTTGGCTGCTACGAGTGTCTTCTTCAACATCAGTGTCGCTGTCATGAGAATGTGAGGTAGAAATCAAGGCTTTGGATGTTGCTCCCTGAACTACAAATCTTTCAGAATCAGATTTATATATGGTATCAATCAGCCCTTATTTATAATTGTATTTTCCATATAGCTGAGCCAACATATCATTCTTGATGGAGTTATTGTCTCTCTGAGTCTGATTCATGCTCAGCCATTTTATGGGAAGGCTGTTGACAAATGTGGCATTTACTTCAGCTTGTGCATTGGTGACTTCATTCATAGCAAGGTCGTTGAGAAGAATCTTCAGCCTTGTATACGTCTGTCGTACCTTTTCACCTTCAAGTGCCTTGAAAGCATTAAACTGAAGCCTGAGTGCTTGAATCTTTGTTTCTCTGGTTTCAAAGGGTCCTTCGTGACCTAGGATGAGGTCTGTCCACATTTGTTTGGCTGTTGGACGTTGAATCTAAGATTTCATGATGTGTTTTGGAAGACAGGAAATGATAATGCTTTTGAGACGTTTATCTTGGTTTGCCAATTTCCTATCACCTGTAGTCCACTACTTGAGAGGTTTGGGAAGATGATTCTCATCAGTAGAGGTAAGCGCCATGGGAAGTATGTGTTGGATTTGCTTTCTGTGTATGGCATTCTTGCCTGCAAACCTGCTAAGACTCCCTTGGTTTCTAAACTTGCTATATCTAATGAACCTACTAATGATGACCCATTTCTTGTGAATATTATTGATTATCAAAAATTAATGGGTAAGCTTATCTATTTGACCAATACCAGACCTGACATATATTATGATGTGCATTGTTTGAGCCAATTTTTGTATTCTCCTTTAAACTCTCACCTAAAATTACCTTTAAGATATTAAGATATATTTAAGGGCTCTCAAGGTTTGGGCATTCACTTTAAGAAGACATCTGGTATGTTTCTTGAAGCTTATTCTGATGCTGATTGGGCTAAGTGCATTCTCACCAGGAAATCTATAACTGGTTATTGTGTCTTAATTAATAATAACCTTGTTTCTTGGAAAAGTAAAAATCAAAATACTTTGTCTAAATCATCTACAGAAGCAGAGTATAGAGCTCTTGCTTCTATAACTAGTGAGGTTATTTGGATTCTTAATATCCTAAAAGATTTGCACTGTGATAATCTTTTACTTGTAACTCTTTACTGTGACAGTAATTCAGCTATCAAAGTAGCTTCCAATCCTGTCTTTCTTGAAAGAATCGAACATTTAGAAATTGACTTACATTTTGTAAGGGAATTTTTTTTAAATAGGATGGTTAAGACCTGTAAAGTAGACTCAGCAAACCAAATTGTTGATATCCTTACCAAAGGATTGGATACATTATAACACAATGCCCTTGGTAAAAAACTTGGGATGTTTAACATGTATGAGGTATCTGATTAAGGGGGTTGTTAAATTTAAGGACCTAATCAGATACCATTCTTACCTTTCACGGACTTATTGTGTTTGTTTTTAATGTTTTGGTTAGCTTTTGGACTCATGGTGATACCAGCCTATGACATGGAGGACTTATGTTGCCTTTTGATGAAAGTTCTCAAGCCCAAGTTATAGCAGAGCCCAAGTAATCCAAGCCCATTACAATGGCTCCTTGTTTTCGTTTATAACCTAGCAAACACACATTATCATTATATGGGTTGTTTTCATCTGTGTGTTTTTAGTGTGTTCTCTCTTTTTTATATAATGTAACCTAGATCTATTTTTATTCTTATTTAATCTTGTAAATGTTAGAATTTGGGAATAAACTTAAATATAATTTAGGGACTTAAGTGTATTTTGTAATATAGATTAGGTATAGACTAGAGTTAGGAAGTATTTTGGTCAACCTTTTTAAGTTGGTTTATAGGAATTTTCCTATTTGACTTAAGGAGGTGCCTACCCCTCATCTTTATAAATAGGGACGAGGGGATCATCTTCATTGAATTCTTCTTCTTTATTAGGTTTATTAATAAAGTGGTGGTTGAGGGTATTCCGTGTGTATATATATTTGTCAGTTCTTTGTAGTCTCTCGTGTTCGCTACTTGTGCTCGATATAACTCGTGATTCCGCGTCATCGAACTTCGGGTTTGTTGTCGGTTCTTTGAGGTTTGTCACTTAGTTTTATTTTGGGCATATTTCATGAAATTATATTTGTTTATGTGTTTATGTGTTATTTGGTGTGAATAGAGTGTGGTTTGGACATCGTTTTCGGGTACGAGGTACTTTGTGAGTGAAGCGATGTGTGATGTTTTCATGTTCACGAGCTTACATAGTAGTAACTATGAAATAAGATGGTGTTATTTAGTGGTTTGATGTTCGTTTTGTAAGTCTTAAATTTATATTACAAGGTTTAGACAAAACAAGGGACTAGAAATACAAACACGGGCAAGTATA
Source organism: Glebionis coronaria (assembly GCA_025667525.1). Lineage (NCBI taxonomy): Eukaryota > Viridiplantae > Streptophyta > Magnoliopsida > Asterales > Asteraceae > Glebionis > Glebionis coronaria. The sequence continues at coordinate 45,305 of JANFOE010002398.1, forward strand.
CCCTTCCGTTCGTAATATAGCTTGCAGTGGTAAGCCGGCATCGTTCGTTGAGACTTAGTTTCGTTTTGGTAATCAATATAATAATTGAAGAAAGAAATGATTGGTATGAATAACAATAGTAACAAATATGACTAATATGGGATAGTTCGTATGAGTTCGTGATGATGATAATAATGATCGAGATATGTTTAGGTAGGTAAAGAGTGATAAACCTTTTTCGTCAAAATGGTGTTTACACAACTTACTTTAGGGTGATTCAAGACTTATGTTTATTCGAGCGACTAAGCTCAAAACAAGTTGTCAACGAGCTCAATATTTTATCTCGGTTTCTAAGCGGATTTCTCCAACCAAAGATTCACAACCATAGACAAGTCTTTAAAAACTTATTACAAACGCCAAGCCATCATAACAAATTAACTCTAGATAAAATATGGTTTATAGAACTAGGTGGTAAAATGGTTCTACAACATTAGCTTGAAATCAATTATAAAGGATCATATCATAGCATCATCACTAATCATAGTCAAATACCCATATAGTTACAAATAGCTTAGCCTAAAATAGTAATCAAAGTAACAAATGGAAAAGAGTAAGAGAACATCATACTTAGATCGGTTGAATGAACGAGTACACAAGTGTCACGATTGTATCGTTTCTCCAAGAATCAAAGAGTGGAATACTCTCGTTACAAGTATTTCCCAAAAGTGGATAATACTTAAATATCACTAAGAAAGCTAAGAATACTCGGATTTATAGAGTAGTAGTTGAGAGGTGTGTGTAAAATGAGTAGAAGTGGCTCCTATTTATAGTGCTGGCTGAGAGAAAATGTGCGCCGCACTTATCCGAAAGTGCGCCGCACTTTGGATGTGGGAATGTGCGCCGCACTTCTGACAATGTGCACCGCACTTTTGTGCGTTCCAGATTCTTCTTTCAATAGTTTGGCATATTTGCACAATAAGGACCCTCCTTTGTATTTTCTTCACTTTGCTTGTCCATACTTCATGCCTGCATATAAAACGTAATATATTAAGTATCGAAAGCTCTTATTTATGATACAAAGTGCATTATAATAACGGGTTGAATATGTATATTTTGGTCGTTATCAAATTCCTCCACACTTAGCTATCGCTTGCCCTCAAGCAATCAAAGCGAGAAAACAAATTAGATTTTAAAAAATGCTTTTAAGTGTTATGAAGTATGATAGGAAAATGATTAAATTTGTATAAGTAGCAAAAACGAATGACAAATAACTTCAGCAACTCACATGGATAGTGTTTAGATTTTAAGTTCACATAAATGTCACTCACAAAGGGTAAATGTAAGGTAACACTCAAATAGCACGGATATAAAATAGATAGCTACCATAAGTTTGTACATGACACATAAACATAACCGTTACGGCGTGAGCACCAGATAAATTTTCAAAGAGACAAAACGTAATAATGATGAGGGTGTAGGAACAAAATATGCCTTGTCAAAGTCGTAAAACAAACTAGAATACTTTATTTTTCTTCTCTCTTTTTTTTTCTTTTTTTTTCTTTTTTTCGACTTGAAAAATGGATAGACGTAAACATAAGGATAATAGCACAAGGGATAATATGGCACATAGGTACAAGTGCAACATATTTTAACAAGCCAGTGTAGCTTAACTAAAATGATTAAATAGTGATTTATTTTGCCTCTTCTTGAAAATATCTATAAATTAACCTACTACGGTTTAGTAAATGATTATCAAGCACAAATTCTGAAGCATACTAGATTATCGAAAATAGAGAAATATAAGCTAGGTTTCCTCACATATTTGGTGGATGGTTTTTGTGCTTAGTTATAGTGTGAATCAATGAGATTTATGCTTTGCTAAAACTTTATTTCTTTTAAAATATATCAATTTTTATCGGTGTTTTAAAAACCGGTTTGACCCGGCCGGTTCAACCGGTTCGACCTGTTCAACCGAAAACCAGAGTGACGACCGGTCCGTTATGAGCCGGGTTTCGACTCAAACTCGAACCGGATTGAACCGCCGGGTTTTGTTCAATCCGGGTCGAACCGTTGCTAAATAACCGGTCGGTTCAGAAAAAATCTAAATCAGACTAAGTAATTAAACAAGATATCTGGGATCGATCTATTAACTTTCAATTCTTGAAATTGGTGTGATGAGGACGGTTCTAGTGGATCAATATGAGGATTAATATAGATGAAAATAAGGATTGATTAAACAAGATCTCTGAGGTCGATCATTATTAAATCTTTGTTTTTTAGGTTTTTGCTTTCTTCGACCAAAACAAAACGATGATGATTGATATAGATGAAAATAAGGTTTTGTTTGGCGGGAACCTTGTTTGTTGCTACTTGTTTGCAGTTATATATGATGCATATTTGTTTTTGGAAATGACTGAGTGATGACATAAAAGTCAAAGACTCACAGTAAGAATGATGCAATGTTTTGAAGTGATGTGTTTGGTTTGTGTAAACTGTTGTTATGGAAATGATATAAAAATAAAAGCATGGTTATCTTAAAAACTATTCGTAGTACCGTAATAAGTGGGAGCAGTTCATTTTTTCTATTCTACACTCTAAGTAGCTTTTTTTACATAAAACCGGTTTGACCCGACGGTTGAACCGGTTGAAGCGGTAACCCGGTGAACCGGTAACTCGTCCGGGTCGATTAAAAACCCGGGTTTTATAACATTGATTTTTATTTATTTTCCAAAAGATTTTTCATGTGGAGAAATTTATTATTTATTATTTTTCCTATTTGTCCCTCCTCCACACTTAAGGTGAACGTCGTCCTCGATGTGATAACTGATAAAACTAAAAATAGGAAAAATTGTAAAGGGAAACGAGAACTTCTAGGGCTAAGTAGAAAATTGCGGGACTTCAACAGATGAATCCAGCTTAGAGCTCCAGTTTGCTATTTTTCTTCATTCTATAAACCAAAACAAAATACTTGCAATATATACAAGGACGGTTTTATTTATTTACAGATCCTCCTCCACACTTAAGGTAAAAAGTGGGGGATAAAATACGAATTGCCTTCCGAATAGCGCTAAGTTTAGAGTCTTCAGCCCGACTCGGCTACTCGGTTTTATTTCAAAAAGAAGGGGATTTCTTCTTCATCAAATTCATTACAGTTTTCTTCTTCGTGGTAGAGTTTGAGTCTATGTCCATTGACAATAAAAGTGGTATTGTCTCTACCGTAGAGTTTAACATATCCGGATGGATATTGGTGTTTTACTGTGTAAGGTTCAGTCCATCTCGATGTAGCTTAGGTTGCTTGAATTTATATTTCGAGATAAAGAGAAGTACTTTCTCTCCATGTTTGAAATCTTTTCTTTGTCGCAGTTTGCGATCATGCCACACTTTGGTTCGTTCTTTGTATAAACGTGAACTTTCATAAGCTTGATGTCGAAATTCATCTAACTCATGTAGTTGAAAAATACGTTTTTCTCCAGCTGCAATAAGATCAGGGTTGCAGTTTTTAAGTGCCCAGTATGCACGATGTTCAGTTTCTATTGGTAAGTGGCATGTTTTTCCATACAAGAGCTTGTACGGTGTGGTTCCAGTTGGTGTTGTGAATGCAATACGAAAGGCCCTGTGACAACCCTGGTTTTGAGGTTCGTCACTTAGTTTTGTTTTGTGCTAGTGACGTGTCTTTACGTGTTTATGTGCTAATTGGTGTGAATAGATTGTGGTTTGGATTTCGTTTCCGGTACGGGGTACCTTGTGAGTGAAACGATGTGTGATGATTTCATGTTCATGAGTTCACATGGTGGTGACTATGAAGTGAGATGGTGTTATTTAGTGGATTTACGTATACGTATATGTATTATAGAAAATCGTATTTTTACGATTTACGGTTTAGCATTTAGAGGTCTCGGATGAGGTAATTAGTCATATGAATATTTTTCGGGATGGTTTTAAGTCATTTAGGACTTAGTTATAAAGTTTATTTCAGAATTTGAGATTTTTATTAAAAGTGTATATTTTACGTCTTTTACGGTAAAACGCGTAAATTTGACTAGTTTGACGGTTTTGAGGTTTTGGAAGCTTTAGGAGCTGAAATAAATCAAGGTAAATTAAGGTAATGTTAATAACATAATATTAAATAATAAAAATTAAAAAAAAAAACGAAATTAGGGGTGTTTGGGTTGGTTTAGATGCACCAAAGAAAAGAAAAGGGGAAAAAAGGGAAAAAGGGAACCGGGCTTTTGTATATGGGCCTAGGACTTGTTAGGAAAGTATAGAAAGCCTTATTTTTATCAAAGCACTTCATAAAATCCCTGGAGATCAAGTATGGGTCGACATCCATGGAGAAAATTAGGGTTCTTCATCAAAAATCTTGTTTTCCAAAAAAAATCTAAGGTAAAATCTTCAAACCCTTTTCAATTAAATTGTTTTTATGATTTCGTTAATCATCTTATGATGGATTTAGGTTAGGGTTTAATTTAAAAACAGTAAATTAATCTTTTATTAATCATAATATGATGATTACATAAATTAGGGCTTGTAATTAGAGGGATTAGGGTTAATTAATGAGGTTGATTTTGTTAAACCCGTTTTTAAAAACTGGGCAGAATTTTGAGTCAATTGTTTTGATCATACTGGGAGTTCTACAAACTCTTATTTTCTGATACACATATCCCTGGAAAGCTATTGGAAGTGTCTTTCCAATGCAAGAAACTAGAGTTAAATTGGAGGTCGGGAAGTGGGTCAAAAACAGGTTACAACAGTCGGAGGTCAAAACAGTTTTGAAGTCAGCCTGTTTTTTTTTTAAGTTTTGGGTTGTTTGGGGTACTTAGGGTTGCATTGGGATCTTCTCACGAACATGAGAGATGGTTTATATATTGTAGTAAGTATTTGAACTTGGGCTAAGGTTGTGGTTTAGGTTAAGACCCTCTAATAGTAACAAACGTTTTGTAAGTTTAAAGTCAGTAAATCTGGAATGACAAAAGTATATATATATATATCGGGGCCTTAACAGTAGCTTTAAGGTTGGGGAAAATGGGAGGTGTTAGCAAACATATGTAAGGGCATAAATATTCCATTTTTCAGAGATCATAGGTATGTTTAAGTGGGCGTTTGGCTTATAGTTTGAAGACCTAAAACTGAGACTGTTTTGGGTAAAATGTTAACGGGACGGGTTATGAAGTAAAACAAGTTAAGGGCTTTATAGAGGGGTGTAATGAGATGCTTAGAGCATATATATGAGGTATATATATGGGACAAGGTTAGATGTCCATCATAGGTTGATGAGCCATTTTAGTGTTTGGTTCATGTTTTGATCATGTGTTTTTGGTTTGTTAGCTTTTTGCTAGTGCGCGAATGTTTGGGGAAGCTCAATCAGGTGAGTTTCATAGTCCCATGTTTACTATTGATATTGACTTCCAGATGGGATGGAAGAGAAACTGTGTTGAGTTATTTTATAAATTGATGCTGTGAATGTTTTGAAGGTTTGTGATGGACTTGTGTGTACATTATGTGATTAACTGCTATGTGATTCTTAATTGTGCCGTCTCAGTTATTGTGGTTTGACAAGGTAGGGGCCTTGGGATAGGTACATAGCGTGATCGTCTATGGGACCAATGGATAATGACAAGGTAGTGGCCTTGGGATAGGTACATAGTGTGATCATCTATGGTACCATGGTGTTTGGTAAGGCTGAGGGTCTTGTATTTTGGTTTGGAATGTTTGATCTTGAATGTTAGTTGTTAATACATAACTGTAACACATTGTCCATATGTTATTGTGTTGATGGTTGTTACTCACAGCTTTTTGGTATGATTTTGCGTTTGAGTCTAAACCTATGACTCTCACCAACTTTATGTTGACGTGTTTTAGTGTCTCTTTCAGGTGAGTATGTGGTTAAGCTTGAGGATAGGAGTGGCTAGATTTGGATGCATTAGGATTGCATATAGAAGGAGATCCCCGTTCCTTCTTAGTTTACCTTTATGTTTTTTTTGTTTGATAAGTGATACATGTTGGCACCTATATGTTTGTTTGGTTTATGTTTATTGTTTGTCTTGGGTAAGTGGTAGGGCTGTTACCTACTTACCTAGACTCCTGCATTGTTGAGGTATTGTCATGACATTTGTGTCGCCATTTTTGACATTATATTTGCAATTAGTTATCTCTATAGACACGCTATTGTTGTGATGATATCCATACGTCGTGCCCCATATTCCGCCATGGTGGTGTGTGACAGAATGGTATCAGAGACAATGGTTATAGAGAATTAGGTTGCCTAGTCGTGTAGCCTAGTCTATAGCTTAAGGGTCCCTACATATAGGCGTCATAGGAGTATGTGTGCATTTTATAATAATTGATGTGTTTGGATGTTATTTATTGCGATGTTTTGACTAGTATGAATTGAACCATAGTATGTTCATACTTAGTCACATGTTATTTTCTTTTCGGGTTTGTGACTAGTGCGTGTTGAACCATAATCGTCCACGCTAGTCATTGTTGTATTTTGCTTAAATTGTACATTATAGTACATAATTTGGTACAAGGTAGTTTCTATCTTTCGTCGAGTTATTTTACATACTTGAGGTATGTTATTTTTCTTTTGATGTTTAAGTCATGTTCCCTAAGAATCGTGTGGTGGTTCGAGTTACTAGGAGTACATGGGTAGGAAGGATTTTAAGCTGTTTCCACTCTTATGGACGACATGACTTATAATTGATTATGTTTTCGTTTTGGATTTAGTCTATGTTGTTTTAGCTAGACTATGGATTTTGGTATTCCAAGAGTTTTACTATGTTATTTTAATAGATGGGGTTTTGGACCTATTTGGTTATGTGGTTATGAGCTTATGTTAGTAGATGGATTTATGTGTTATATGTTGTATTGATTCTTATAAGTGTCATCATAGGAGGGAGTGCATTGGGGAAAGGGTAATTGTATAAGTATGGTGGCCAACATAGTTATACAAGTACCACAACTTCAATGGGTTCTCAAGTATGATTGCATGAAAGAGAGTTAGTACATGCTTGTATATGATGAGATGTGGATGTTGGGTATATTTATAATATATGGGTTTATGTAACGGCTGCCTACGATATGGCTATTTTTATTAGTGTGTTATATGTTTTGGGTTATAGTCGTGTTTTGTGATTATGGGGTCACACGATATGGTTTGGTTTTGGAGGTGGGCTTTATGCCTTGTTGTGGCATGGTGAGATGGTGAGAAGGTGATTACTCGTATGGAAAAACGAGCGTAGAAAGCGATTGATTGACTTACGTGTATGATAACGAGTATGTTTGGGAGATTCGATAGGTATACATATGCGGATGTATATATACTAATAGATGTTATGTTATGATTTACGGTCGTTCAGTAGTTATTATAACTTGAACTTACCTAGTACACTCTTGTGTTTAAAACAATTTATTAGAGCTCGAGTTTGGTGGAGTTCCAACGAAGTTTTGAATCTTTTGAAGTGTGTCTTGTAGCGTACTCTTTGAGTTTCGTATTTCACGTGTACGTTTTAAAATGGTGTTTTTGGTTTTAAGCCTATTGAAATAACTTGGGATTTCTTTTGAGATAATAAAATCTTTTGTGTTGGGTCTTGCATTTCTTTTGGTCGGTATATATTGAGTTAGGTGGTTGGTTATATTCGGTAAAATAAGGGTAAGGTGTTGGAGTCGTGTTTGAAACAAGATGTAACATAGGATTTCTTTTAATCAACACTTATTTATTTCAAATTTTAGAATACTTTCTTTAAAATAAAGCGAAGTAAAATTTCTTTCTACTTACATACTTTATATAATTTGGTTTAACCGATTCACGTCATTTATAATTATTAATACAAGGTTAAATTGAGTTTATGAAGATTTCACATACAATTTTATCTTTCATTAATATAAAACTATTTTGGTCATAACTTGTTCGTTTTTAAAGCTTTTTGGATGATTCAAAAGCCTAAAATTATGTACTCAGAACGTACCTTTCAAATATTCAGAATGTATAGTCATGGGAGGTCAGTATCTTGGCCGAAATTATTGTACAAGTGTCGGTTTAAAGGTTGAGTTTGAATAGTAGTTTATTTTTATGATTTGGGATGCACGGGATAACTAGTTTTTGAGTTGAGTTTTGAGTTCGTCAAGAGGGTTGTTTGTAGATTGTTTGAGTCACATAGATGTGGGAGGTAATAATAAATAAATAAAAAGGAGATATATATTCTTTTGGAAAAGTCGATCTTTTGCACGGTTTAAATAATATGTCGCGGGGCGTAATATGTTTTGGTTGCCATTGGGTGTTTATTGGATTATTTTTCGTTGTCATGGGTCATTTTGAATTGATACATGTTCTGGGTTTGAGTTTTCTTTTGAGTCTCGTGGTTTTTGACTTGTTTTAATTGGTGCACGTGAAATGTCATTAGTTATCCGTGGGTTTGATTCGTTGATCGTATCTGATGGATTCAGGATGTAGTTTTGGTTTCGTATTGTTCGGGAGCGTTGAGGTAGTCATATGAAAGACTTGGTCGCGCCTACACGATTAAGTAGGTGACCATGAGAGAACGATCGGAATACCCTTAGTGGGGAGGAAAGAAGTTCGTAGACGAACTAATGTGGTCTGATGAGAGGAAGTGTTGGTCTGTTAAAATGCGTGTAGAATTTCGCAAGTAGAACGAGGTAGGAATTTATTCGTATTGCCGCTAATAGAGGATGCAAGGAGGACATAGTTGAAACTGCTAAGGATGTTGTATGAACGCTTCGGGTTTACGGTTATGCATTTGGCTTCGCCAAAGCACTAGCGGTTTTCACGGTGTCAATGAACCAAGTATGTATGAACGTGTATAAACGAGTTGTCATCGGGAGCATCGACGACGTCTTGATCTACTCAAATCTGAGAAGGAGAGTGAGGCGAATTATGTGTTAGTTTTGGAGTGGAGTTATATGTGAGATTTTCGAGTGTGAGTTTTAGTATTAAGTTTACCATGATGAGTAGTTAGAGACGATGGCATATCATGGAACCAGCAAGGGGCGAAGTGAAGAAGGATGAGGAAGCATTTTGGAGCCTGAAGAGGTGGATTGGATAATGAGCCGATCTTGGCATTATCGGAAGGACTGGATGAATTCGCGAAGCATGATGATACGTGGAGCAAGGATTTGGATGTATACGAGAACGACAAAGAAAGGCGGTTGCTTATACGTTGCAGGAACTGAAGATTTGGAAGAACTGGATAGACTTAGTTAGTGGAGCTGGATTGTTATATCTGCCTAGAATGCTAGAGGCATTTGGTGTACGAGACGTAGAGAATGATCTATACGGATCATGAACGTCTCCAACACATACTCAATCATCTTGATTGAACATTTGACAAAGATGATGGGTGGAGTTAAGTGATGTAAGAAAATTGCAAGGCCAAGTACTATCTAGGAAAGGCAAGCATGGTTGATGAGACTTGGAGTAAGAAGAATGAAGTGAAGCTGAGACGAACTTGAACTATAGGGATGACGTATTAGGGTGGTTTGGATGAAGGATGTAGGTTGCACGAGTTGAGTTGTCTAAAGCAGAGAACGCGTCAACATGTATGTTGCGTGGCTTGGACAATCATATGGAGAAAAGGGACGTAGACTATACTTCCTACATAGGTAGGAGTAGCTTAGAAAGGGCCAAAATTGGTGAAAGTGACGAGAGTTGGGTGATAGTCGATAGACTGACTAATTCATCTCATATTTCAAGAGGAATGAGTAGTCACGTAGTTGAGAAGTTGGAAGGATTGCGTACAGATGTGATGGAATAGAGGGTGTTGCGTAAAATTTAACCTAATAGGTATGGAGTGCCTTATGAAGGACTATGGCAAGAGAAGAAACGAAGGAAAGCATCACATCGTGATGTATGGTATGAGTTGAGGAAGAAGAAGGAAGTGTGTATAGAAGCGAAGCATGAATGAAATAGGTCGAAATAGGAACCGAAGGTAAAACTTTGGTAGAGCCCAATGAGTAGAATAAAGCACAACACAGGCTAATACTGTCGTAGTGTGGAAAAGGAAATGGCACTGACCTATACTGATTGTTTGGGAGGCTTAGTGTCGATAATCGAATGGATGAGGAGTTATAGGTGTGATGTGCCATAGGGATGAAGGGCTTGGTCTAACTGAGACAAGATGAAGAAAAGTGAGAAAGAAGTGTATAGGTGCTACTAATGAGCTATCCAAATTTAATGGAAGTAGTTGTAGCATGGGTTTGGATGGCAGTTGATAGACTAACTGAGATAACCGTCCTTTTGATGATCTTTATAGATCATAAGATGATTTGGATTGGAAGAACTAATGGATATGTGAAAGACCGTCATAGGTCACTTTGTAAGGAAATTGGAATTTTTAAGTAGTTTAGGGTACGGACTAAAGGGAGTTGATGTACATGATTGGATATGAGTATATCCAGCTAACTGAGAAAGGATAGGCAAGTGAGATATTTATACAACCTTAGGTGTTACACTGAGGACATGGGTAATTGATTTAGAGGTAGTTAGGAAACTCGTTAGCGATGACTGAGTTTTCATATAATGATAGTTATCATACTAGAAGTCGATAAATGCCATTTGAGGCACTATATGAATGGATAGGGTGAGTTGTCCATATTGTGGACTAGAGTTGGTAAAAGAGGCTACTAATGTGGTAATGATATTGTGGAAAGGATGAGAGAAACAAGGGATGCTATGTAGAAAAGGAGGAAACCACTAGAGTTAGTGACAAAGTTATGTAGGAAGTTTCACCCATAGTAACGGGTGGTACGTTTTGTTAAAATGGAAGAGTTGATGTAGAGTTTTGTAGGTCCATTTATGATCTTTGGAAAGATCGGACCATTAGCTTATGAGTATAGAATTACCTGGGGGAAATGAGTTTTATACATGATACATTTCATGTATTAAGATTGGTAAAGGTTGTTTGAGAATGAATTTTGCATGTACGGTTATTCGGGACTTGTGTTAGTAAGAGTCTTTGTTTTATCAAAGAGTCACCTGTGAGATTTATTGACTATGAGGTCAAGAGTTTGGCAATGAGTTTAATTATTTTTGGTTTGTATATGTGGTATTTTGAAACTTGAACCAAAATTCACATGGAAATGAGAGGAGTTTGTTTAGAACAAGTATCCTCATGTGGTTTGTTGTTTGTGTGTTTGATCCTAAGGAGTAAATCTCGGGACGAGATTTCTATTAGGAGGGAGTGATGTGACAACCCTGGTTTTGAGGTTCGTCACTTAGTTTTGTTTTGTGCTAGTGACGTGTCTTTACGTGTTTATGTGCTAATTGGTGTGAATAGATTGTGGTTTGGATATCGTTTCCGGTACGGGGTACCTTGTGAGTGAAACGATGTGTGATGTGTTGATCCCAAACTTAGATCGATTAGCTTTGTGTATACGAGATTAAATCAAGTACTACACGTAGAGAAACCTTTGCTTATGAATAAAGTAACAAAGTGTTATGCGGAATTAACACTTGATCTAAAACACAATGATGTTAAACAAACTTTCACTTGTATTAGAATAATCGTGTTGATTACAATGAAAGGTTTAACTTGTGAATACTATGAAAACTGATATATGACTTTAACCTAAAAGACCTTCTTTTATAGAACAAGAAGTCTTGTACAATAAGCTATGAATCAACTATTCTAGGTAAAGATAATAATAGAAAATACAATGTCGTGCTTATCTTCACCATACATAAATAAAGAAACAAATAAACAAAAGATATTCTATCAGTGTCAATCTTCAAGGCTGTCAGCGTTGACTTCTATCAGCGTCCAAAATCAATCTATCAGCGTTGACTTTCTTCTTATCAGCGTTTGGTGATCTGACCTATATTTTATTCCCAACAATCCTCCCCTAAACTTGATATCCATACCAATGATCAAGTTTCTGAATAAAAACTAAAGGCTTAGGAGGAATCTTTCAATAACTTCTTATGTTGGTGATAAACATATCTGATCAAGTCCTTGGCCACATCACTCGTATAATCAATCTCCAAGGGTGTCTCTAACATCTTCTCCAATACTTCTTTGGACAAGAAATAGTCAGCATCCACAAGCAAATATTCTGAAAACTTTGTAGAGCTCATATGAAATACACCACAAGTAGAATATAGCCTCCAATGAAGATTACTGAGATCATCTTCAAGATCCTTCCAAATGGCAGGATCTGCTTCTTTTGGACCACACAAAGTCATAAATGTGTTCCAAAGTCTTATTCCATTAGCTGAAGTAGGTGCTTCAGCTGTATACTTGGCCTCTATTAACCTCCATAGATGCACCAAGTCTTCCCTGTCTATGCTTGCAAATATAGAAATAACTGAAGTGAAAGTATGTACCTCCTTTCCAAATCGTCCAACCTTCCAAAATCCACACTCATCTTCATCAAAACTGATAATTGGATTTCTGTCATCTAGAGGTATCACATTTACCAAATCTGAAGCTTCCAAGGGAGAAAGCTTGAGATGTTTCCTTATAACACCTTCAGTTGGAAAATACACATCCATGTCTTTAGGAAATTGAAAAGGATCTCCTTTCTTCACTGGTCTTTGAGCAATCCTTATTTCCTTTTGAATTTGCATCTCCTCTGCAAGCTCTTGTTTTCTTTCTTCTGAAAGAAACTGGTAGACATTCTGTTCTTGCACCTTCCTCCAAATAGGATGTGCCCTATACTCTAACTCCTCAAAAGACAAGGCCAGCAACTTCTTTGATGTCCAATTAGGCTGATGACATCTAAGCAACTTATAGTACAACTGCCTTCTATCTCTTTTGAGCCAGGTCTTGACCTCTTGTGCATTAAATCTCATAATCACCTTTATGTCTTCTTGTACCCTAAGAAGAACTTCCAACCCCCAAATTTGATCTGATAAACTCATGCCTGGGTTGTCCATCACCTGGTCTTCCCAAGCATGGTACATTCTGGTGATTTCTGGTAGGTCCCAATCAACCTGATTCTTCAACTCACTCAACCTTTCCTTTGCTAGCTCATCTCCATATTCAAGCCTTTCTGGATCTTCAATAATTTGAATGCTTGAATCTGAGCTATCACCTTCTTTATCATCACCACTTTCCTCCTCACTCTCAGAAACAACAAATGGTGATCTTCTACTCCTCCTCAAATCTCTTTCCACAAGTTGTGCAGCCAACTGTTCATCAAATGCTATTTGTGCTGCATCTTTCTTTGGAACATCTTCTTCAATTAAAATACCTTTACCTTTGTCTTTTGGATCAATAATTGGTAAAGTAGAAGAAGAAACCTGTGTGGACACATCTCTGATAATTGTTGATGGCTGGAATACATCAACACTACCTGCAACTTTGTCAGCGTCCAAGTTGCTCCTATCAGTGCCACGATTACCTTTATCAGCGTTGGATGTGTCAGCGTCCAAACCTGTATCAGCGCCCAATGTTTCTTTGAAAGACCCTTCCAAGTTCTTTGGTGTCATCTTGGATATATCAACAACTGGATGCTTCTTCAAGTTGGTGAGAGCTTCAGCAATCTGCAAAGATTCACTAAATTGTGAACTCTTTTCTGAACTCTTTTCACTAGCTGTGTGAATCAACTCATCCTCCTCATCCTCTTTTTCCTCCCCTTTGGAAGATTCCTCCATTAGACTCCTGCTACTTGGATTCTCCAAAACAGTTACTCTCTCCCTCAAAGCTTGGAGTTCTCTTCCCTGGTTGTTGACAGTTTGTACAAGACTGACATTTTGCTTTTGCAAGCTAATGACAGCCGCCGTCAATTCAATTATGGTCATAGGTTCCAATCTGCCCTCAGCTAGAATGGGGATTTGACCTCCCAAAATAGAATCATGGGGCATGGATGAGGTCTTAATGATGTTAGGACTGTCTTGACCAGCTGCTAAGCCTGTGTCAATAGCCCCAGCCTCACCCATTTCACCAGCCACACTTGTGGAGGTGGTTCTCTCTGCTACAAGGCTAGGATCACTAGAGGAGAACACTCCAGTAACCCTTTGGCGTTTAGTCAACCTAGATTGTAATGGGGTAGAAGATGAAGTAGATTGTGTGGGTGTGGGTTGATTAAGGGGTGTTTGGGATTGTTCAGGAAGTGTATCAGTGTTGGGATTGGCTGTGTCAGCGCCCACATTGTGAGTGTCAGCGCTGGGTTGGTCAATGGCCATATGTTCTGGTGAAGGTGATAGTTCATGAATAGGCTCAAGTTGGGGTTCAGGGCCTGGTTGTGGGTCTGGTTGTGGTTGAACAGCCTGAATTACTTCAAGCATGGGTTGGGTAAGAGGTATGGGATCGTTTGTGGAGCTCATTTTAGCAAAAATGGTTTTCTGTTGTTTAGGGATCTCATAAAAAGTGTCATGATCCCTAGAACAATATCCTTGTAAATCAAAGACCATTTGCAAAAATCTAGGGTAAGCCAAAGTCATTTTACTTCCCTTGTTTTTACACATCCCTTCAAAAATCATTTTTGAAAAATTATACTTAAGCCCACGTGTTATACAAACCAAAGCACTTGCAATTGACCTGTTTATTTCATTAAAAGAAGTACATTTTGGACTTAAGCATTGTAAAAGGACATGTATCAAATATTTCCAGTCAGAGGGAAATTCCTGCTTATGATATTTATTTAAAGTGACATCAGCAGGAATAGGATAACCCAATTCCCTAAGACCCTGTTCTATTGTTGCTATGGCAAGAGTAGTCACACCATCAGCGTCATCAAAACGCAAAGCTTGGCGAACCAAAGCTTCAGTGACCACCCATGTTCTTCCATGAACAGTAGATGTTAATGTGGTCACTCCATTAGTTGTTGTGGAACTAACATTGTTCCAAAACTGTCTAATGTGTGCGACAGGGACTAATGGTGTATGAGAAAGTGCATACCTCAATGAAGATGCATTTAAAAATGCCACCATCTGTGAATACTGAGGAAATAAAGCATCATCAGCAGTCAAGTAAGCGATCATATTGTGTTGGCTCTTGAACTCCAATGTTAAATTCTTTGAGTTGAATTTGGGTGCCATGATTTAAAGCTGTTTAGGTTATATGATATGGGAAAAATCTAGGAGGAAAAGAGTTAGACAAGAAAATATGAATACCCAGAATAAAAAGATTAGCCAAATTTATAGGAGAGATGCATGATTTTGATTGGTCAAAAATGAGGCGGTTATATTCAAAGAGCAATCATGAAAATCTTGAATCAAATATAACTTATCTCATGCATTAATTAAAAGTAACTTCTCCCCAAAATTACGGCCAAAGATTAGTCAAAAAATAACAACTGGGTAGGGCCCACTAGGTGTCAACGGTCAAAAATAGCCCATCAGCGCCCAACGGCTATATTTCCTTGTCAGCGTTTGCCTAAAGCCTTGTCAGCGTCACAATTGAACGTAACAGCGTTTGGAGAAAAACTTGTCAGCGTCTAAAAAGTAAAAATAAAAATATTTAAAAAGAAAAAGACCTTAACAAAGTAATTTATCCTAAGGGAAATATCTTACAAGTTGATAATAATTACTGGGCGGCAAGCACTGTCCATTTATACACACTTGCATAAGCAAGATAGACACAAATGTCCTCTAGAGTCCCTTGCTAACCAAAATACTTACCAACAAAGTTATTTCATAAAATTCTTTGTAACTCCCAGGTAAACCCATATCCAAAGTATTCCCAAGTCTCCCATCAGACCATAACCAATTCTAAGTCAAAAATGTCTTGGCAGCATGCAAAGTTGATATACTATGCATGCTACAGTGCCTCATGGTTTAGTAAAACTAACCCATACTCACCTGTGGACACAATCTAGAATTGTGATGAGAGTATTCTAAGAATACCCAAGAGTCCTAAAGGTTCCTTAAACCTCCCCTCAAACTATGATACATGAGTTCGCAACAATATATATGAACATTAACAATTTATGTCAAGATAGGAATATAAATATTCCAACCATCATCCATAAACAAAACATGTCCAAATAGCTCTTCAAAGATCCATAAGCAACTCTGTATCCAATGGCATAAAGCTACCATTATCTGCACATTTAGATGAAAACCACAAAACTAACATTTGTTGCTGACAGCGTCCCGTCAACACTTAACAGCGTTGAAGGAACTCTTGTCAGCGTTAGACCATAATATCTCTAACAACGGCAAAATAACACTTGACAGCGTTACATTTACCTTTGTCAGTGTTAGAAAAATAATGTGGAAAATCTAAATCATCACAAAGACCAATAACAATGCATTATCCTGTACATACTTTTACAAAAATGTTCCAAAACACATATTAAGTGAGATTAACCATTCCAATATTTGTTACCAAATATTGAAATCTTCCAGCATCAAAAGGTTTAGTTAATAAATCTGCTACATTATCATCAGTATCTACCCTATCTGGTTGTATTAAACCTTTCTCAAAGCAATCTCTTATAAAATGATGTCGAATTTCTATGTGTTTGGTTTTAGAATGATGTACAGGATTTTTAATAATGCATAAAGTACTGTTATTGTCTACAAAAATCTTGGTATGCATAAAATTATACCCATAATCCAACAGCTGGTTCTGAATCCATAAGACTTGTCCACAACAAGCAGCTGCTGCAACATATTCTGCTTCAGTTGTAGAGTTTGCCACCACTGTTTGTTTCTTGCATTGCCAAGATATTAATCTGCTCCCAAGAAATTGGCATCCACCAGTTGTGGATTTCCTATCAAACTTGTCACCACCATAATCACTGTCTGAATATGCAATAAGGTCCAAGGGAGAATCTTTTGGGTACCATAATCCAAGATCTGGATAGCATCTTAGGTACCTAAAAATCCTCTTCACAGCAAAAAGGTGACATTCTTTGGGAGTCACTTGATGGCGTGCACATGCACACACAGCAAACATGATGTCAGGTCTTGAGGCTGTAAGATACATCAATGAACCAATCATTGATCTATAGTGCCTAACATCCACATCCTTTCCAGCTCCAAGTTTTCCCCAAGGATATTGCTTATCCATAGGAGTGGAAGCCTCCTTCTCATGTGGAGAAAAACCATATTTCTTCAAGATTTCAGCTACATACTTGTCCTGGGAGATGAAGATACCATCTTCTTTCTGCTGAACTTGTAAACCTAGAAAGAAATTCATCTCACCCATTGCACTCATCTTGAATTTATCTGTCATGAGCTTGGAAAATTCCTCACTCATTTTTGGATCAGTAGATCCAAAAATGATGTCATCAACATAGACCTGCACAAGTAACACATGTTTTCCTTTCTTCTTTGTAAACAGTGTCTGGTCTATGGTGCCCCTCTTGAAACCATTTTCCACCAAGTAGGTGGACAATGTACCATACCATGCTCTTGGGGCTTGATGAAGGCCATACATTGCCTTCTTTACTCTATAAACCTTGTCTGGATTCTCAGGATCTTCAAAACCAGGAGGCTGCATTACATAAACCTCCTCAACAATTGTGCCATAGAGGAAAGCACTCTTCACATCCATTTGATAAACAGTAAAATTCATGCAAGAAGCATAGGCTAAGAAAATTCTGATAGCTTCAATTCTTGCAACTGGAGCAAAGACTTCTTCATAATCTATACCTTCCTCTTGTGTATAACCCTGAGCTACCAAACGTGCCTTGTTTCTGACCACAATGCCTCTTTCATCTTTCTTGTTCCTTAGAACCCATCTTGTCCCAATTGGTCTCACATACCTAGGACAATCAACCAGCTCCCAAACATCCTGTATAGCAAATTGATGAAGCTCATCCTGCATTGCTTCCACCCAACTTGGTTCTTTGAGAGCATCAAAAATCTTCTTGGGTTCTTCCTGTGACAGAAAACAGGCAAACAAACATGCTTGTACAAGAGGGGTATCAACCTTCTTGTGTATATTGGCAATAAATCCACCAAGACCTTGATGGGATCTTCTTGTCTGAACTGGAGCCATAACATCACCTATGATTTGAGATGTGGGGTGATCTTTCGCTGTGGAAGTGAGAACTCCTCCTTCAATAACTCTGGTGTCCTCAATTTCACGCTCCATGTTGCCAATATCTTCTTCAGATTCTTCTTCATCAACAGGAATCTCTTCATGGATATTGGAAGGTCCACCCTGTTCAAAATGAGAAGAGAAAAGCTGTGTAAAGGTATCTCCAAAGTCTGAACCTTGCTTGTCAGCGTTAGGGCTAACAGCGTTTGAACTGTTGTTGTCAGCGTTGGAGCCATCAGCGTCTGAATTGGTCGTGTCAGCGCTGGATTTCCCTTTGTCAGCGCTTGAAGAATCATGCATGTTTGTAGTTGGTGGTATCTGAACACCACCATTATCTTTCCTTGCAGCAGTAGCAGCAGCATAATACTCATCTGTCCATATAGGAAGTGTAACAAATTCTTGTGTGGGAGATGATATAACTGCTGGTGGTCCATCCTCCTTAGCAACCTGTATACCTGAAACATTACCAATTCTCTTTTCCAAAACACTTGAAGTTACCTTCACAATGTCTGGATCAGTAACAGGCATATAATTTAAAGCTCTAGACAAAGGTTCTAAGTCAAACAACCAATTTGGACCACTCTCAGGATCACTAGGTTTACTTTCTAAAAACCTAACATGTACCTTTTCAAGTATACGTTTTTCCTTTTTAATGTAAACCCTATATCCTTTACTCTGCACTGAGTAACCCATGAAGTAGCCTTCATCACCTTTTGAATCAAATTTACCTAGGGCCTCACTAGTTTCTAACACAACTACATGACAACCAAAAGGCTTCAGAAAACCAATATTTGGCTTTCTTCCCCAAAGTAATTCATAAGGTGTCTTATTATGTATCTTGTTGACCAATGCCCTATTTTGAACATAACAAGCTGTGTTAACAGCTTCAGCCCAAAAAGCTATAGGAAAGTGGGCATCAGCCAACATGGTTCTGGCTGCTTCAATAAGGGTCCTATTCTTCCTTTCAGCAACTCCATTTTGCTGAGGAGTTCTAGCTATGCTGAACTGCCTAGTAATCCCTTTCTTGGCACAAAAATTATCTAATAACTGATTTCTAAACTCACCCCCATTGTCACTTCTAATAATTTTGACCTCATTACCATTCTTCTTTTCAATCTGGGTAATGAAATTAATCAGACTAAGGGCAGTTTCACTTTTCTTAGCTAAAAAGAAAGTCCATGTGAACCTGGAGTAATCATCAGTAATGACAAAACAATATGATTTACCCTTCAAACTCTCTATATTAGTAGGACCAAAGAGGTCCATATGCAATATGTGAAGGGGTTTAGAACTAGAGTGTACCTGTTTAGACCTGAATGAGACCTTGTGCTGCTTGCCCTTAAGGCATGCAACACAAGAGTGGTCATTGTGGAAAGCCTTTTCAGGCAAACCATCAACTAAACCAAGCCTCACAAGTCTATTAATATTCTTAAAGTTTATGTGCCCTAGTCTCCTGTGCCAAAGATTACTTTCATCTACTGAGGCCTTAGCATATAGACATGACATTTTATTATTTACCTTAATTCCATTAAGATTCACATTATATATGTCTTTATGCCTTGGTGTTCTAAAGTCTATGTATTTATCCTCTGGAAGCTTATAATCTTTGCTTAACACCAAGCACTCAGTATCTGTGAAAAGAACCTTATTTTTGTTATCACACACTTGTGATACACTAAACAAGTTATAATCTAGGTCTTTCACCAAGAAGACATTATCAAACCTAAGATTGTTGGTGACGAGGGTTCCTTTTCCTGTGATTGTGCCGTATCCACCCCCAAAGTATACCTTATCACCATCTTGAATAGGAGAGAAATTGGTCAGATAGTCTTCCTTTCCAGTCATGTGCCTTGAGCATCCACTATCCCAGTATCCATAGTCATTGATCTTCTTCTGAATGCCCTGCACATAAAGAAAATACATTAGTTTTCTTTGGGAACCCAAGCCTTAGAAGACTTGGATTCATTTGGTTGTTCAACAAGAACAGACTTGGTTCTCATAACAACCCCATTTTCATCCCTGTTTGAATGAAATTCCCAGTTAACCCCAATTGGTGTTGACAATGCCTTAGAAATATAATGAAACCTGTTGCATGTCATAGAAATACCAGTATTATTAGGGTTCTGGTCTTGTTTTGGTCTCCATGTTAAGCTAGTAGAAGCTTTAGACCTATTTCCCTGTGGCTGCAAATACCTAGGTTTAGCAGTGTTTCTATCAGCGCTGAAAGTTCCCTTGTCAGCGCCCCGATTGCTCTTATCAGTGTTGAACCTAGGGTTTGCTACAGGAACCCATTGCCTATTTGACCAAGTATTTGACTTTTGAAAAGGTCTTAGGCCTTGTGTGTTAGACCCTCTAGAAAAGAATGGGGCTGGTCTAACAACTTGTGAACTTTTGTTCACAAAGGTATTGGGTCTGACAGTGTTTGACCTATGTTGACTTTTGTCAGCGCTGAAATGGTTCCTGTCAGCGTTGACATTGGAAGCATTGACACATTTGTATGCCAAATGTGAGAAGCTACCACATGTGTAACAAGCTTTTCTAGACATAGTCTTAGGTCTAGAAGCAAAGAAGCCTGTTCCATGGTTACTAACTTGGCTTTTTGGTGACCTAGAATTTCTATACATCTCTGCATATTTAACACTAGGTTTTCTAACAGATTGTGGGCCAAGGTCAACAGGTTTGCCAGTGGTAGGGTGTGTGATCTTAATAGGTTTAGGATCATAGGACTCCACAATTGGTATCATGTTTGGTGTGGGCTCATTTGGACTTTCACACAACAACCCTCCCTTAACAAACAAGGTGTGGTTAGCTTTCTTCCACTCTTCTAGGTCAGTCAGCTTTTGCTGATATTCCTCAACTGGGGAAGTCACTCTAGGTGGAGGAATAAACTCCTCCTCTTGGAA
Organism: Glebionis coronaria; assembly: GCA_025667525.1. NCBI lineage: Eukaryota > Viridiplantae > Streptophyta > Magnoliopsida > Asterales > Asteraceae > Glebionis > Glebionis coronaria. The sequence continues at coordinate 66,135 of JANFOE010002398.1, forward strand.
TTCTGGCAAGCCAGTCCAAGATAAGTCCTTTGATTGGACACCATAGAAATCCCCAGCTGGTGGTGGAACAACCTTATAGTTATTTATCCCAATCCCACTCATATCCTTAGAGTCTCTTTGTTTACTAACACACTCTCCTAGGGATTGTGTGGCCTTATCAAATCTCTGGATTTTAAGACTCACATTATCTTTGTTTTTGTTAGCCTCCTCTAACTGAGCTATCAAATCAAGATTAACCCTATTTACTATATCTTGAACATCCTTACTCTGATGTAACTCATGTTTTAAGATATTTATTTGATCCTTTAAATCAAACTCCATTTTCTTATACTCAGTTACAGTCTTTTCTGTTTGGGTAAGAGCAATTTGATAGTTAGATAATTTGCACCTTAGAGTACTTGCTTCATCTAATAACTTAACTATCTCTTGTTTTGATTTTTCAGTATTTAAACGACAACCCTTAGAACAGAAAGCATCATCATATACCTCATTATCTGATGAAGAGGAGGAGTGTGCCATGAGAGCATATTCAGCATGCTCTTCTTTAACTTCAGCAACCAAAGCTCTGTCCTCTTCCTCATTCTTAGCCATCCAGCTCCAGTCCCATTCCCCAACGCCATCAATTTGTTGAACAGCAACCATGGCCTTGGGATCTGGGTTCTTAATCATTTGGCTAGAAGGCTTCCCAGCATCAGATCTCCTTGGAGATCTACATTCCCTCATAAAGTGCCCCATCCTATGACAGTTGTAGCACTCCACCTTGGACTTGTCAAATCCAGCAACATCCTTAGCATTAAAGGTCATCTTCTTCTTGAACCTTTTGTTGAACCTGTTTGCTCTTAAACTTACAAGAGCCATAGTCCACTTTATATCCATCTCTTCCAATTGTTCATCACTTATCTGCTCAAGATCTTCATAAGTGATCCTTGAATCACTAGGCAAAGAAGCAATGAAGGCACACACAGTATCAAGATCAAAACCAGCAGGTTTAATTCTATCAGCGCCATGATTGTGTGTGTCAGCGCTTGAGTACAAAGCGTTGACAGGATATGATCCAGCGCTGACAGATTGACATCCAGCACTGACACCTTGAGATCCAGAGGCTGAATGTCCATAAAAGTTCATGGAATCAAATTGGCCTTCACTTTGTGAAAAGAAGGCCATGTTGCTGCTTGAAGATTTGTTATCACTCTCCAATTGCCATTCATTCTCCAACAGCCTTAACTTGTTGAAGATGTCATCAAACCTGGAAGTCTTGTGGGTGTTATTGACAAGAATAGATCTTGTCTCAATCTTCCATACATCACCAAGGCTTTTGAGAAAAGTAGCATTCAATTCAGGGTCATCAATCTGTTTTCCCATGAAAGAAAGTTGACTTGTGATGTCAAGAAGTCTACTTCTCACACTGCTGAGATTCTCATTAGGTTGAGCTTTAAAGACAGCATACTCATGCAAGAGTTGCTTCTTCTTTTCTTCTTTTGTGTCAGCATTGCCACCATGTGCTACTTCAAGAGCTTCCCAAAGCTCTTTTGCAGAATCAAAACGTTTGTACTTATGCTGATTCTCATGACCTAGGGCATGTTTCAAGATGTTCAAAATTTTCATGTCCACCCTCTTCTTGGCTATGTCTTCAACAGCTACTGCTCTCCCATCATCAGGCTTTTCCACTTTATCAGCTTCTGGACAATTAGGAATGGCTGACCTTGCCTCAATAGCAGCAGTAATCTTTGCTGCTTTATCGAATGTGTTCCCATATTCGATAATTTCCCAAAGAGTGTAGTCATGAATAGCTATGTATTGCTCAAAATTGGACTTCCAAAGTTCAAAGTTCCTGGCATCAAACATGGGAATTTTGATACTAGGATTTGAGAAGTTGTTTTGCAGCAAAGCAGGAGGTTGATTTGTGCCAGACATGGTGTTTTTAGGGTTTTGAGATTTTAGGGTTTTTAGGGTTTGGTGTTTTAGGGTTCTGCGTTACTTAAAGATCAAAAGTTTCTCAACAAGCTCTGATACCACTTGTTGATCCCAAACTTAGATCGATTAGCTTTGTGTATACGAGATTAAATCAAGTACTACACGTAGAGAAACCTTTGCTTATGAATAAAGTAACAAAGTGTTATGCGGAATTAACACTTGATCTAAAACACAATGATGTTAAACAAACTTTCACTTGTATTAGAATAATCGTGTTGATTACAATGAAAGGTTTAACTTGTGAATACTATGAAAACTGATATATGACTTTAACCTAAAAGACCTTCTTTTATAGAACAAGAAGTCTTGTACAATAAGCTATGAATCAACTATTCTAGGTAAAGATAATAATAGAAAATACAATGTCGTGCTTATCTTCACCATACATAAATAAAGAAACAAATAAACAAAAGATATTCTATCAGTGTCAATCTTCAAGGCTGTCAGCGTTGACTTCTATCAGCGTCCAAAATCAATCTATCAGCGTTGACTTTCTTCTTATCAGCGTTTGGTGATCTGACCTATATTTTATTCCCAACATGATGATATCATGTTCATGAGTTCACATGGTGGTGACTATGAAGTGAGATGGTGTTATTTAGTGGTTTTACGTATACGTATATGTATTATTGAAAATCGTATTTTTACGATTTACGGTTTAGCATTTAGAGGTCTCGGATGAGGTAATTAGTCATATGAATATATTTCAGGATGGTTTTAAGTCATTTAGGACTTAGTTATAAAGTTTATTTCAGAATTTGAGATTATTATTAAAAGTGTATATTTTACGTCTTTTACGGTAAAACGCGTAAATTTGACTAGTTTGACGGTTTTGAGGTTTTGGAAGCTTTAGGAGCTGAAATAAATTAAGGTAAATTAAGGTAATGTTAATAACATAATATTAAATAAAAAAAAACGAAATTAGGGGTGTTTGGGTCGGTTTAGACGCACCAAAGAAAAGAAAAGGGGAAAAAAGGGAACCAGGCTTTTGTATATGGGACAAGGACTTGTTAGGAAAGTATAGAAAGCCTTATTTTTATCAAAACACTTCATAAAATCCCCGGAGATCAAGTATGGGTCGACATACATGGAGAAAATTAGGGTTCTTCATCAAAAATCTTGTTTTCCAAAAAAATCTAAGGTAAAATCTTCAAACCCTTTTCAATTAAATTGTTCTTATGATTTCTTTAATCATCTTATGATGGATTTAGGTTAGGGTTTAATTTAAAAACAGTAAATTAATCTTGCATTAATCATAATATGATGATTACATAAATTAGGGCGTGTAATTAGAGGGATTAGGGTTAATTAATGAGGTTGATTTTGTTAAACCCGTTTTTAAAAACTGGGCAGAATTTTGAGTCAATTATTTTGATCATATTGGGAGTTCTACAAACTCTTATTTTCCGATCCACATATCCCTGGAAATCTATTTGAAGTATCTTTCCAATGAAAGAAACTAGAGTTAAATTGGAGGTCAGGAAGTGGGTCAAAAACAGGTTACAACAGTCGGAGGTCAAAACAATTTTGAAGTCAGCTTGTTTTCTTTTTAAGTTTTGGGTTGTTCGGGGTACTTAGGTTTGTATTGGGATCTTCTCACGAACATGAGAGATGGTTTATATATTGTAGTAAGTATTTGAACTTGGGCTAAGGTTGTGGTTTAGGGTAAGACCCTCTAATAGTAACAAACGTTTTGTAAGTTTAAAGTCAGTAAATCTGGAATGACAAAAGTATATATATATATATATATATATATATATATATATATATATATATATATATATATATATCGGGGCCTTAACAGTAGCTTTAAGGTTGGGGCAAATGGAAGGTGTTAGCTAACATATGTAAGGGCATAAATATTCCCTTTTTCAGAGATCATGGGTATGTTTAAGTGGGTGTTTGGCTTATAGTTTGGAGTCCTAAAATTGGGACTGTTTTGGGTAAAATGTTAACGGGACGGGTTATGAAGTAAAACGAGTTAAGGGCTTTATAGAGGGGTGTAATGAGATGCTTAGAGCATATATATGAGGTATATATATGGGATAAGGTTAGATGTCCATCATAGGTTGATGAGCCATTTTAGTGTTTGGTTCATGTTTTGATTATGTGTTTTTGGTTTGTTAGCTTTTTGCTAGTGCGTGGATGTTTGGGGAAGCTCAATCAGGTGAGTTTCATAGTCCCATGTTTACTATTGATATTGACTTCCAGATGGGATGGAAGAGACACTGTGTTGAGTTATTTTATAAAATGATGCTGTGAATGTTTTGAAGGTTTGTGATGGACTTGTGTGTACATTATGTGATTAACTGCTATGTGATTCTTGATTATGTATGATTTGGATCGGGGGACACGTGCCGTCTCAGTTATTGTGGTTTGACAAGGTAGGGGCCTTGGGATAGGTACATAGCGTGATCGTCTATGGGACCAATGGATAATGACAAGGTAGTGGCCTTGGGATAGGTACATAGTGTGATCATCTATGGTACCATGGTGTTTGGTAAGGCTGAGGGCCTTGGATTTTGGTTTGGAATGTTTGATCTTGAATGTTAGTTGTTAATACATAATTGTAACACATTGTCCATATGTTATTGTGTTGATGGTTGTTACTCACAGCTTTTTGGTATGATTTGGCGTTTGAGTCTAAACCTATGACTCTCAGCAACTTTATGTTGACGTGTTTTAGTGTCTCTTTCAGGTGAGTATGTGGTTAAGCTTGAGGATAGGAGTGGCTAGATTTGGATGCATTAGGATTGCATATAGAAGGATATCCCCGTTCCTTCTTAGTTTACCTTTATGTTTTTTTGTTTGATAAGTGATACATGTTGGCACCTATATGTTTGTTTGGTTTATGTTTATTGTTAGTCTTGGGTAAGTGGTAGGACTGTTACCTACTTACCTAGACTCCTGCATTGTTGAGGTATTGTCATGACATTTGTGTCGCCATTTTTGACATTATATTTGCATTTAGTTATCTCTATAGACACGCTATTGTTGTGATGATATCCATACGTCGTGCCCCATATTCCGCCATGATGGGGTGTGACAGGCCCATAGAGCATCTTCTAATTTCTTAGACTAACAAGCAGGGTTGTTTTGAACGGTCTTTTCAAGGATTCACTTAAGAGCTCTATTAGTGTTTTCAACTTAGCCACTCGTTTGAGGGTGGTAATATGTGGAAAATCGGTGGTTTACTCCATATCTTTTCATGATTTTTTCCATGAGTTTGTTACAGAAATGAGTTCCTCTATCACTTATTAGTGCTTTTGGAATTCTAAAACGATAGAACAGTTTCTTTAAGAATGTTATAACAACGCTTGCATCGTTAGTTTGCAAGGCTTGAGTTTCGACCCATTTTGATACATAGTCGACGACAACTAAAATGTATTCCCATTTTTTAGATTTAGGAAATGGTCCCACGAAGTCGATACCCCACACGTCAAAGATTTCGCAGACTTGGATATTATTAAGAGGCATTTCATCTCTTTTTGTAAAATTTCCAGTCCTTTGACATGCTTCACATAATCGTACTAAGGTATGAGCTTCATGAATAATCGTTGGCCAGTAAAAGCCAACGTCGAACACTTTTTTAGCGGTGGTGTTCGCTGCATAATGTCCTCTGGTCGGTCCGTAGTGACATTCATCGAGAATTTTTTCGAGATTCGGATCTGGAAATATAACGTCGGATCATTCCATCGGAACAGATTCTAAATAGGTTGGGATCGTCCCAAAAGTATTTTTTAAGTTCAGAAAAGAATATTTTCTTTTGTTGATATGTCATTCCCTTTCGTAAAATACCTACATCCAAATATTTTGCAAAGTCTGCGAACCATGGTGTAATGTTAGTATTTATTTGCATTATGTGTTCATCGGGAAAATCATCGATTTCATTATCACTAGAATCATCATTCACTATACGAGATAAATGATCGACAACAACATTCTCTGCACCTTTTTTTTATCTTTAATTTCTAAATCAAATTCTTGTAAAAGCAATATCCATCGTATGAGACGAGGTTTGGCATCTTGCTTTTTAAACAAGTATTTTAAGGCTGAGTGATCGGTGTAAACTATTGTTTTTGATAATACGAGGTAGGATCGGAATTTGTCAAACGCATACTACAACCATAAGTTCTTTTTCCATGATGGTGTGATTTTGTTGGGCTGCGTTTAGAGTTCTACAAGCAAAGTAGATGGGGTGAAATTGTTTTCCATCTTTTAGTCCAAGGACGGCTCCAAGGGCATGTTCACTTGCATCGCACATAAGCACAAATGAAAGGTTCCAATTGGGGCTTGCAATAATTCGACCTTTAGACCGAGTTATGGTTTACCAACAAGTTATCAAGACTCATATCAATTCAAACAAACTTATTAACAAAATCATAATTCAACATTGCAAAATAATAAACACTCCATATCCATGTTTACATTATTCCAAACAAGTATAAGAACACTACTCCATAATTATTTCAACAAAACTCATACGAACAATGTTCATAACATTCACAATCATTCTTGAAATAATAAAAAGAGTTTTACCAAATTTCTAATACAATAAGTAAATAAAGGAATTAGAGCAATCCTTAGGCCTCCAATTGACTACAAGTTATGTGGTCTTTCAGGTTATGTATTTGAAATTCGTATTTGATATTTGAGGCTGGTTTTGGAGAGGTTTGGTGAAGTTTGGTGGTGATTTAGGTATCAAGAAACACTACCAATGATAAGGGTAATGATCCCTTAGAGTTTGGCAAGGTTGTTTTGATGATTGGAGCTCCAAAAATATCACTTTTTGACACTTCAATATTAAATCC